>CABFVX010008035.1:0-26692 GCA_902151425.1 Timema shepardi | reverse complement strand
CAAGATGTCTTGTCAGAGGTGAAGGAAGGGTTTGGTAATCAGATAAATCTGTGCCGGGACCGAGGATCGAACCCCGGCCACCAGCATAGAAGTCAGACACCTTATTCCTAGACCGTCAGGTCACCCTAATTTATAAACTAAGGAGTTAACAAAGATTAGAGCCGGGTCGAGACACCAACACTAACTAAATGTTAACATTCTTCCTCACAGTCCATTCGTTATAACACTGCTACATTATTGGTCTGGAGATTGGTTGTCGAGTTCAAACTATAATTATAATTGGTTCTGAGCCATCAATAAGCAAGTATTAGAGCTCTAAAACAAATTTCACTTGAAATATTGAAGACTTTTTTTTAAATTAGGGATATGAGTCTTGAATCCTTGAATATCCTTAAGGATTCAAGAGATTTGAGGGTGTCATCCCAATTAACGACATTAACAATAAGTGTTGAAGAGTTAGTGGAGAGGGCGGTGGACTTAACCCAACGTTACCTACGCACCTCTGCTGATGAGACGAACCCACTGGTTGCAGGAGTAGATGTAGGCAATCAATGAATCAGTCGTGTTGCGAGGGAAGGATCGTCCTCCAAACACCAGCATGTACTCGTCCGTGGTGACTGCCGAGTGAAGGAACCTTGCTCGTGGCTGAAACAAGGTGACATGTATCCTATAGACGCTCGAGGCTGAAACAAGGTGACATGTATCCTATAGACGCTCGTGGTTGAAACAAGGTGACATGTATCCTATAGACGCTCGTGGCTGAAACTAGGTGACATGTATCCTAAAGATGCTCGTGGCTGAAACAAAGTGACATGTATCATAAAGATACCCGTGGCTGAAACAAAGTGACATGTATCATAAAGATACCCGTGGCTGAAACAAGGTGACATGTATCCTATAGACGCTCGTGGCTGAAACAAGGTGACACGTATCCTATAGACGCTCGTGTCTGAAACAAGGTGACACATATCCTATAGACGCCCGTGGCTGAAACAAGGTGACATGTATCCTATAGACACCCGTGGCTGAAACAAGGTGACATGTATTCTTATAGACGCTTGTGGCTGAAACAAGGTGACATGTATCCTAAAGACGCCCGTGGCTGAAACAAGGTGACATGTATCCTAAAGATACCCGTGGCTGAAACAAGGTGACATGTATCCTAAAGATGCTTATGGCTGAAACAAGGTGACATGTATCCTAAAGATGCTTGTGGCTGAAACAAGTTGACATGTATCCTATAGACACCCGTGGCTGAAACAAGGTGACATGTATTCTTATAGACGCTTGTGGCTGAAACAAGGTGACATGTATCCTAAAGACGCCCGTGGCTGAAACAAGGTGACATGTATCCTAAAGATGCATGTAGCTGAAACAAGGTGACATGTATCCTAAAGATGCTTGTGGCTGAAACAAGGTGACATGAATCCTAAAGATACCCGTGGCTGAAACAAGGTGACATGTATCATAAAGATGCTTGTGGCTGAAACAAGGTGACATGTATCCTAAAGATACCCGTGGCTGAAACAAGGTGACATGTATCCTAAAGACGCTTGTGGCTGAAACAAGGTGACATGTATCCTAAAGACGCTTGTGGCTGAAACAAGGTGACATGTATCCTATAGACGCTCGTGGCTGAAACAAGGTGACATGTATACTAAAGACGCTCGTGTCTGAAACAAGGTGGCATGTATCTCTATAGACGCTCGTGTCTGAAACAAGGTGTCATGTATCCTAAAGACGCTCGTGGCTGAAACGAGGTGACATGTATCCTAAAGATACCTGTGGCTGAAACAAGGTGACATGTATCCTAAAGATACCCGTGGCTGAAACAAGGTGACATGTATCCTAAAGATACCCATGGCTTAAACAAGGTGACATGTATCCTAAAGATACCCGTGGCTGAAACAAGATGACATGTATCCTAAAGATACCCATGGCTGAAACAAGGTGACATGTTATCCTAAAGATACCCGTGGCTGAAACAAGGTGACATGTATCCTAAAGATACCCGTGGCTGAAACAAGGTGACATGTATCCTAAAGACACCCATGTGATCACTTTGATAGTAAAAATATTTTTGTGTGAAAATGAATCAAATACAAACTATTCCCCTTAGCTTTCCTAATGTTCATAGTATTTAAGTGTCTTGTAAAAGAATAACAAAAGTGATCAACAGACTGCAACAAGTATCTTAAACATGTTTGAAAAGTAGCAGCAGATATAGAAATTTAAATAACGAATTAGCTAACAGTGGGATAAGAGGTCACATGAGGGTTTTAAAAAGGCTAGGGGTTTGCGAAGTCCATTTTATTAAGTCAAACATAGGAAAGATTCTCGAATCCGAATTAAAGTTTGAATATTTTCATTAAGTTGTTTTATGCTTGAACAAATACTATATTGTAGTTATTTGTATCACTTTATGCACTAAAATTACATGGAAAATGTTTTATCGCACAATTTTTTTGTAATATTTCAAACGAAGCCAAGTCGAAGTTTCCCACACTCCTTAAAAAAAAGGCTGTCTTAGTGGAAAGACCAGTTTATTTGGTTCAAAACAACATCGTATGGGTGACCTAGCGGTCTAGGGGTAAGGTGTCAGACTTCTGTGCTGGCGGCCGGGGTTCAATCCTCGGTCCCGGCACAGATTTATCTGATTACCAAACCCTTCCTTCACCTCTGACAAGACATCTTGTGAATGTGGGGAATGCCAGGCCTCCACCGTGGTTCGGATTCCACGTTAAACTGTAGGTCCTCCATTTCATCTCACAATCACCCTACCATTACACATTAGCGTAAGTGCGTATAACCCGAACGGGTAGTAAGACGCGGTGCTAATAATAGTAATAATAATAATAATATTTGGTTCAAAACAACATGGTATGACTCACCAGATGGTGTTTGACCGGGTTGTATTCCTGGAAAGACGGCAGCACGGACCAGAACTGTGAAGGGTAGTGCAGAGCGTACAACTTATCACTGATGAACGTGTGGTTCACGCTGTACATGTAACCGCCAAACACGTAAAAGCTTCTAGAAGGGGCGTGGTACACCGTGCTGTGGCCGTACACACCTGTCAACCCGTCAAATATAAAGTGGCATACCTTGACCTCGGTTTGAATCGACGAATATCCTCTTGCTAAGATCAAATATACGTTTTTTTAAATATGTTGGTAATGCACCGTTAATTAACTGCTTTGGTAGTCGAATAGACCAAGTCGTCACACTCAAAATAGACTGGAATAGCTGGAAAATTGGGGTTCAAATCCCTGCTGAGTCAACTGAGTTTGTTTTCCCAAATAGTTTTCCAATCTTTGTCCACGCAAATGCAGGTAAAATTCCTCTGAATTAAATTTTCCTCATCTCTAATACATTAGCATGATAAGTGCTTTGGCGGGTGGTTAAAGGCGGTGATAACTGGTCCTGTTGATAACACTGACCTAGAGGCTCATTGCTTTTTGTGGTGATAACTGGTCCTGTTGATAACACTGACCTAGGGGTCCATTGCTTTTTGTGGTGATAACAGGTCCTGTTGATAACACTGACCTAGGGGTCCATTGCTTGTTGTGGTGATAACTGGTCCTGTTGATAACACTAACCTAGAGGCTCATTGCTTTTTGTGGTGATAACTGGTCCTGTTGATAACACTGACCTAGAGGCTCATTGCTTTTTGTGGTGATAACTGGTCCTGTTGATAACACTGACCTAGGGGTCCATTGCTTTTTGTGGTGATAACAGGTCCTGTTGATAACACTGACCTAGGGGTCCATTGCTTTTTGTGGTGATAACTGGTCCTGTTGATAACACTAACCTAGAGGCTCATTGCTTTTTGTGGTGATAACTGGTCCTGTTGATAACACTAACCTAGAGGCTCATTGCTTTTTGTGATGATAACTGGTCCTGTTGATAACACTAACCTAGAGGCTCATTGCTTTTTGTGGTTATAACTGGTCCTGTTGATAACACTAACCTAGAGGCTCATTGCTTTTTGTGGTGATAACTCGTCCTGTTGATAACACTAACCTAGAGGCTCATTGCCCTTTGTGGTGATAACGAGTCCTGTTGATAACACTGACCTAGGGGTCCATTGCCCTTTGTGGTGATAATATGCCAGGTGTCGGTATTGAGATCAAACTCCCAGACCGTCTCCAAGAAACCGTAGCGAGGACTGAAGCCTCCAATCAAAACCAAGCTCTCGGACTCGGCACTGAGACGCAGAGTGAGGGTGTGGCCAGCCAGCGGTGGAGGAGCCTTCTTGTTCGAGTCCTGTGATGACAGCACAATGTGATTACAACCTGACGGAGGGTCCTTCTTGCTGGAGTACTGCGACCACAACACACTGTGGAGGGTGCTACCACTGACCTGTATGTCGATCCAACGCTGATTCTTCAGGTTGAACTTCCAAAAGTCGCTCAGAGTGTTGTTGGACAAACCGATCACTTCCTCCTTCTCGGTCAGTCCTCCGTACACATAGATCTCGCCGCGAGAGTGGGCTATCTCCGCCGCGTGGAAGTACCTGCCCTGGGGCATGTTGGGCTCGTTGGCCTCTCGGGTCGAGTCGACCGTCACCTGTCACAGACCACACGATCAATAATATAATGGACGCAAGAGCCGGTGCATAATACAGGCAGATGTACCGGTCTTACCTGCATCCAGGTGTTGTTCTTGGTGTCAAACAGACGGATATCATTGAGCGGCCCGTGCGTCAGAGATAGACCTCCAAACATCCAGAGAGAGCCTCTTCTGTCGGCCACCAGGCTGTGCCCTAAGCGGGGGAGTTGATTGCGCAAGTGGTCGAGACTGTCGGCGAGATGGCCAGAGTTGAACAGTTGGTTGAACACAAGTTGATTGGGTTTAAGATGGACCGAACAGTCCTCTGCCCCGTAGCCTGGTGCGCACAAGCAGCGTCCATACCCCTACAGAGTAGACAGACCAGTTGTCAGCATCACATATTCACGTCACACACTCCCTGGACAGTGTCGGAGCTACAGTACCTTGTCACACGCACCCTGGACAGTGTCGGAGCTACAGTACCTTGTCACACACTCGTTGTACAGTGTCGGAGCTACAGTACCTTGTCACACACTCCCTGGGCCGTGTCGGAGCTACAGTACCTTGTCACACACGCGTTGTACAGTGTCGGAGCTAAAGTAACTTGTCACACACTCGTTGTACAGTGTCGGAGCTACAGTAACTTGTCATACACGCGTTGTACAGTGTCGGAGCTAAAGTGCCTTGTCACACACTCGTTGTACAGTGTCGGAGCTATAGTACCTTGTCACACACTCCCTGGGCCGTGTCGGAGCTACAGTACCTTGTCACACCCTCTCTGGACAGTGTCGGAGCTACAGTACCTTTTCACACACTCCCTGGGCAGTGTCGGAGCTACAGTACCTTGTCACACACTCCCTGGACAGTGTCGGAGCTACTGTACCTTGTCACACACTTCCTGGATAATGTCGGAGCTACAATACCCTGTCACACCCTCCCTGGACAGTGTCGGAGCTACAGTACCTTGTCACACACTCCCTGTACATTGTCGGAGCTACAGTACCTTATCACACACTCCCTTTACAGTGTTGGAGGTACAGTACCTTGTCACATACTCCCTGGGCAGTGTCGGAGCTACAGTACCTTGTCACACACTCCCTGTACAGTGTCGGAGCTACAGTACCTTGTCACACACTCCCTGGACAGTGTAGGAGCTACAATACCTTGTCACACACTTCCTGTACAGTGTCGGAGCTAAAGTACCTTGTCACACACTCGTTGTACAGTGTCGGAGCTACAGTACCTTGTCACACACTCCCTGGACAGTGTCGGAACTACAGTACCTTGTCACACCCTCCCTGGACAGTGTCGGAGCTACAGTACCTTGTCACACACTCCCTGGGCCGTCTCGGAGCTACAGTTGCCTGGACACATGATGTAGCCACAGTCCTGTCCCATTCGACCCTCGTCACACACACACTGGCCGTGCCGACATGTGTGGTTTGACGGACACTTGTCAGGACATGTGAGGATGGTGTAGCTGGCGTTGAACCCCTCGCTGGGCTCGCCTTGTTTGTAGAACACGGTCAGCACTCCTGCACAAGACCCACGTCAATAACTAGTGCGAAGAGTTCTCTTGCGAGTTATTATCGACACTATTGTGTAATTGTCTGGATTCAAACCCATAGCCCAGTGATAAGTACAGGGGTCAGTCGATTATAATCTAAGGGTTCATGTTCTTATCGACAACCTTTCTTTTGGTTGTCCTGAGGGCCAACTAGGGTTCGCCCTGAGGGCTTTAATGTTGGAAATACTCGGTTTCAGATTATATCTCTGCAAGGAAAACCTCTTTTTACTTTTTGTTACATGTTGAAGGAAAGATAGATAGCCACATGTATTAGGAACAAACAAAATATGGCTCTTACAATCAAAAGAACACAGTTCACAGTTCACAGTTCACAGTTGACATGGTAATGGTCACCTCTTCAAGAAAGTCTACTGTTACTGCCGAATCCCCCAACATAAGGTTTCATCGTATCAGAACTCATCAGGAGGGGCTGGTAAATGCGCAACAAGACTTAGTGTGAAAGGACCAGTGATGCCTGCGCTTGGGTGTGGTCTAACACAGTAACAAAGAACAAGTACATTTCTTGGCTATATTAAAACCTCTCTGGATATTAGATTTTTTTTGTATTGGTAACATGTAGAAACGTTGTTGATATTATTGTTTGTTTGGTTTGTTTTTTTGATAAACAAAATTATATTTTGTGTTGTTATCAACACCTGGCTATTGTGTATAGATGAGACTATTTTATTGGAGTGTGTACTGCTGTGGAAAATATTGATGGTGAGAATAAATAACTTACAACTATTGTTGTGGTGTGAACCCATAGGGTTGTAGAATTTTATTATCCATTATACCCGTTAGTGGCGAGTTCGAGTACCCAGAGGGCCGAGGCCAAGTCCTGGTTGTTTCTGCACTGGAGCGAGCCGGGCAGGCATATAAATAGTGTGTGGAAACAGGGATGTGGATTTATCTGAAGGTTTGAGGGAGCAGCGAGGGGGAGAGAAACACTACAGAGTGGCGCCCAACGTGGGGCATATACATAGTGTGTGGAAACAGGGATGTGGACTTATTTGAAGGTTTGAGGGAGCAGTGAGGGGTGAGAGAAACACTACAGAGTGGCGCCCAACGTGGGGCATATAAATAGTGTGTGGAAACAGGGATGTGGACTTATTTGAACGTTTGAGAGAAGAGTGAGGAAGAAATAAACCTCACAGTGTACCACACGAATGAAAGTAATCCTCAAAATGAATGTAGCTCCCAGAAGATTCAAGTGGATGCCAAGCGTTTAGATCATATGCACGTCCTGATGTATAAAGAAGTGTATTTGTGTTTTAATTTAACTGTATGATGTGCTTTTTTATGTTTTAAAACCAGTTCTAAAGTATTATACACTAAACGTCGAATTGAAATATATAAAATGTTCAGAATATCGTATAAATGAATGTGTGCAAATCCGACGTTCCTTCAAAATATTTATAAAACGAACTAATAAATACAATGGCCGAGCAGAATCTCGACTCACTCATGAAGTTGTACAGTGAACAATACTTGGGTTCGTCAGTTAGTTAGAGACATTTGATGGGGGAGTTTAGTTCACTAACACCTGCAGGGCATTGTTATAGTAATAATTCCCTTACAATTAATTAATCACACATTTAATTAGAGCCATCATCAGTGTATCAATACTTGAACAGCTCTCTTTTAAAAGTAAACCAAATAATGCTATTATTAAATATGTTTTATGGTCATACATTTTTTTAAATAGTTAATATATATATATATATATATAATTTTAAGAATTAAAATAAACTTCATTATTATTAAATTCAGTTGATGAGACGGTTGTGTTTAGCTGCGTGTAAACAACTTCTTTATCCCTGTTTCAAATTTTGGTTAGCGTTGTTTGAAAATGGTTGGATTTTAAACAGGAATTAACCAGTCACCATATTCTACCGATTTTAACCTGCCTAGTCGGTGACAATCAGTAACATAACATCGTTATGTATCTCTGTTTTTACTTTCTCTTGACCCCTCAGAGAGAGAGAAGTATTGAAATCATCAAAAATAGTTAAACTCAAGATTTCAATCAGTGTCGATGTTTCTAGTACCCCTGAAACTGTAACCGGTGCCGTCTCTCTGTCTATATATAAGACTAGAGCCAAAACCATTTGACCGATCGAGCTAAGACTTGGTTTCTAGGGTTTTCAGAAGGTCCCTCCGAGGAGTTTTTGGAATTAGATAACAAACCCTAAAATTAAGAGCAGTTTACTGACTGGAAGAAAAAAAAGAATCTAATAATAATAATATTTAAAACCGCGTCTTACCACTCGTTCGGGTTATACGCTTTAAGTACTAATTACTCTAATGGATTAGAAATTGGGAAGGTTGAATTAGAGGAAGTGAACCCGCATTTGTAGATTCGAACCTCGATCTCCCCGTCCTCAGCAGTTGAGCAGCTCAACACGACAAGCGCGTTAGCCAACTACGCCACCGAGGCGGGTAAAAAAAAAAAGAAAGAAAAAAAAGAATCGATTTTCTCTAAATCTGCTCTAATGATTCTGATTAAACTTTGTATCTAGACCCTGTTTAACATTATAAACAAAATGGCGATTTCCATTTTTATGTGAAAATTAATTTAAGGGTACTTTACATAAACAGAGATTTTCCATTTTGATCACATATCTGCAACGATTTGAAATATATTTTTTATAAAACCAACAGTTTCTGATCTATAAGTGGAGCACTTTGAAATTTAAATTGATTGAATACGTTCTTTGGTGGGCTGAGATATTTCTCTTTTCTCAATGTTTCTGTAACATTGTATATTATTCCCTCTATGCTCTTACTTTAGTGGAGTGTTTCTCTAACATATCACTATCTCAAAATGGACGAGCAAGAAAGTCCTCGCACTCCAGCGCACCGTTTATTTAAGTAGTTTATTAAAATAAACATTTGGGTTTGGTTATCTTTATTTTGTTTTATCGAAATAAATAATGTTCTTTACACTTGAAATGTGACTCGTATTCCTCCCCCCAACACTCGCCTTGGGGGGGCCCCATGCTCTCTCGGGTGTGCACTTACCCTTTCCGAGCGCGCAATGCGCCGCTGTCGTCCCCTCGCGAGCGAGCGGTACTCACCTAAACAACAGCATGAGCCCTTGCACAAAGCTGCGGAAGTTGTTGTGGCGAGAGAGTGCCGTGTCTGGGTCCAGCGCAATGTTACCAAACACCTACACACGTGACAACAAGTAGTACCACCACACCCACAAATAGACACTACCTACTCACATTGGCGCTACACACAAAACTACCGCCACGGCAAGTGGGGCTGATATTCATAAGACATATACCTACGTACAACTGTTCTGACAAACCTTTATTTGGAGGTAACTCTCCCTAATTGTTTTTACTAGAACAATTAGTAATTAGGATGTTAGTGAGTCGTGTGTCATGTGGTCTGAGTTTACTTTCAACAATCTGCTTGAGTTTACATGTCACTGCTTGTTACAATGATTGACTACATGTTAAATACAAGTTTCCACAACACTCGGGACCAGTATTTGCTAGGTTTGTTCTAAACTATCTATTGATGAAAGATGTACAGCACATGCTCCTAGTTGCTACAGAGAACTCTGGTGACTATTTTCAAAACCTTCTACTGTAGCTGTTATAAGAGGATACCCTTTTACTGTAGCCCTTATAAGAGGATACCCTTTTACTGTAGTCCTTATAAGAGGATATCCTTTTACTGTAGTCCTTATAAGAGGATATCTTTTTACTGTAGCCCTTATAAGAGGATATTCTTTTACTGTAGCTCTTATAAGAGGATATCCTTTTACTGTAGCCCTTATAAGAGGATATCTTTTTACTGTAGTCCTTATAAGAGGATATTCTTTTACTGTAGCTCTTATAAGAGGATATCCTTTTACTGAAGCCCTTATAAGAGGATACCCTTTTACCATAGCCCTTATAAGAGGATACCCTTTTACCGTAGCCCTTATAAGAGGATACCCTTTTATCGTATCCCTTATAAAAGGATATTCTTTTACTATAGCCCTTATAAGAGGATCACCAGTTTGGCCGTTAATGTTGGTTTGATAATTTACATACTTCCCCTCAATGCCCCTACCTCCCCTCAATGCCCCTACCTCCCCTCAATGCCCCTACCTCCCCTCAATACCCCCCCTCATCTTCTGATTCTGCTGTTGTGAGACTCTAGTTTCTGATTCAAGTTCCTCTCAGACTATTGTAATACATTGTATTAGGTTGCGTCTAACAGGGGAAGAATTAATATCACTCGTAGTAAATGCTTATGAATATCAAACATAACTAAATCTTAATAAATGCAACTATACAACATATATCAGCAAAGTTTTACATATGATAAAGACAATCTAGCACTAAGAATAACCAATAATCAAAGTTTTACTAGTGATACCTAGATATAGGAAACGGATACGCGAGCCGCTACCAAAGCATGCCTACCAACCACAGTTAGTGTAAACAGTTTATCCCAAGTCTACCACAGCATTGGGACTCCCGTGTCACAGACTCACGTATCACCTGACCCTAGACTGGATTCGTGTGTGTCGTATGTTGGCCCCCCGTGCTTACGTCGGACAGACATTCGATTGCGAGAGGAATATTTAGCGGGGATTATTAGATATCTATCTTATCATTTCTCAGACGTTTTTAACTCTCTTCATCTAAACCAGGCATGTCCAACTAGCGGCCCTATAGTTTGTTCTGTGCGGCTCACTAGCTCAAAATGAAATGTCACATTACAGAAATAAACAACAAACTAAGGCGCTAGTAGCCAACATAAATGCTCCGCTAGCCTCCACGTAGTTTCCAGAGTTGTGAATGTAATATTACTCGTGTGATGTATGGATGTGTGCCCCGGCCAGTTCCCCAAGAACTTGTGTGACTCTCGGTCGAAGAAAGGTCGGACATGCCTGGTCCTAACAACGCGTTGCGGCCAATCATTGATCAAACGACGCCAAAAGACGGACTAGTCCGCACAAAGCTCTGCTCCTCACGTCAAGATCGAGCTTGTGTCGTGTTATCCGAGAGGTGATGGAGTTGCCTAGATATGTTGATAGTATCACGCCTTGTTGATACACGCATTCAAATGAGACTCAGATCTACAAGGAATATGTCTGAGGCAGTTTAAGTTATCACTTATCTGTACTGTTTGGTAGCTGAATTAGAAATGGTATTCCAACCTGAGATATCAGTCAGACCTTGATAAAAAAACAAGAACACTTCTAAATTCCATTTTCTCTTCAATTTTCTTGCCCACATGTTTGCATTTTAAAATTTCAACACTAAACAAAATATATCTTTCATTTTCTCTCTACCATTACTTCTTATGGTAAAGAAGAATTTTCGTCTTCGCTCAGATGCCCTATGATTTTTTTTTTTTTCACCAGAGGCCAGGACAGAAGCTGACGATTGACAGCCAAACAATACAGCTGGTCACAGCAATATTAGCAGTCAGTGTTGCTGTAAACGAGACAAGTCAGCATTGGTTAAAGAAGCACATTTTAGCTAAATCGACAATAAACTTGGTTTTACTGGACACCGTCACATTCTATCCATGGCTCGTGTGTTACAACAATCAGAATCGCTTGTACAACAATACACATGTTGGTAAATCACAAGACATCAGATGAGGTCAGGGTTTAACTGGAACGTTCTTCTCTAACCGATGCGTGCTTTGTAAAGTACAATTTGAGGGGACGATCATTAATTATTAATACAGTAGCCCCATGGCTTCTTTGGTGCTGACTGACAGCTCACAGCTGAGAGCTGATGGCTTTGAAAAGTTACCAGACCAAATTATGTATCCCTACGCCAAACCATATGATCTGCAAACACATTTGTTTGGCAGATGTCACTTCGGACAGTCAAAATGTAGGTATATACCTAAATGTTGACTGTCAGAAGTCAGCTGTGAGCTGTCAGTCAGCACCAAAGAAGTCACGGGGCTACTGTACTAGCGTATTATATAACTGAGGGGGGAAAAACGACGTGGTTATCGGCGCAAAGTTTCATCGGAGACTGGGCCAAGGCAATATTACTTTATTCCAAATAGTTCTAGAAGGTTTGATCTGTCCACCTCACTCCATTGTTTTCTGTGAGGCTCTTCTTACTTGTCTGAGGTTAAGATGACAGAAGAGCGTTGCAATGCCTTACAAACCTACAGCCCGACACAAGAATGACATTGATTTGAATTTTGGAAATATTAAACTTATAAGTTAAATCTTCAAATGGGGCAGATGAAATGATATCATTAGAGTTTCACTGTAACTTGTCTCCTTCACAGCGCGAGTGAGGGCTAATATCGCCGTGATCAGCCGCAAGTGAGGGCTGATATCGCCGTGATCAGCCGCAAGTGAGGGCTGATATCGCCGTGATCAGCCGCAAGTGAGGGCTGATATCGCCGTGATCAGCCGCAAGTGAGGGCTGATATCGCCGTGATCAGCCGCAAGTGAGGGCTAATATCGCCGTGATCAGCCGCAAGGGAGTGCTGATATCGCCGCGATCAGCCGCAACCCCAGACCGGGGAACTTCCTCGAGTGAGTGCTGTTTCTGGTGCGGTCAACGACTGTCCTGGACTCTGGTGTAGCTAACCAAACCACTGAGTTCAGAGTGCTATCTAGACCAGGGGTGACAAACAAGTCTGATCATAAGGGCCGCACTGAACATTAAAAATAATGAGCTCGAATTAAAACTAAAACACTCTATTGTCATTATAGTAAGTAAAAAAAAGCTCTAACTTAGTACTATATTATTAAAAAAAGAAAAGAGTAGCCCTCCCTACTAACCTTATATATAATATATCTTAGCACCGCGTCTTACTACCTGTTTGGATTAAGGTGCGGCAGAAGGGAGTGCAAGTAATTTTACAGTTTTTATAGCATTACATTTTTAGGCCAAAAAAAACAAATCAAATATTTCTCTAGTAGCAACATAGAGTTTAGTTTTCTGCACATGCCAATATCAACAGATCTTGAATATCCGTCAAGGGTGTCCAGGAATGTTGCCAAAACGTTATCTCTTAATTTAAAAAGTTTTGACAAAATTCCAGGACACCCTTGACAGATATTCAAGATCTGTTGATATTATCATGTGCAGATAACTAAACTCTATGTTGCTACTAGAGAAATATTTGATTTGTTTTGGCCAAAAATTTATATTCTATAACAACTGTAAAAATACTTTCACTCCCTTCGGCCGCACCTTAAGCGCTCATGTACTAATTACGCTGAAGGTGTTAGGGATTATGGATGTTGTATTTATAGGAAGTGCACCCACATTTGTGTGGAGGGAGAAAGTAGAAAACAATTTTGGAAAAACCACCCTCAGTACACCCGACCGAGATTCGAACCTCGGTCTCCCTGTCATCTAGTCTACCGCAAGAGAAGCGCGTCGAACCACACAACCACCGAGACGGGTTTCATAATGGTCGATGGATATGGGTCTGTAAGTCGAGATCTCCCGGGTGTCAGGTCTCAACAAATGCTAGCATACATACGAGCCTCCAAACATTGCCCTTATTAACGATGTGTAAATACAACTTTTCTCGGAGAGAGTCGCGTCACACGTCAGATTTCGCCAAATTACGCTCACGTTCCAAAATGTTGTATTTCCTCGACGTTTATAGAAAGAAGAGTATGGTCGCATTGCATGATGGTTCATAGTACGTTCCGCGAGACCTTCCACAGAACCGCGTGCTTGGTTTGAACATAAAGACGAAACCTTGGGCATCTGAGTGATACATCGCGCTCTGAAAACTGGTGATTGTGCATCTGTGTGAACAGGAACATGGAAGCGATAGTTCCCTCCCGCTACACCACCGCTCTCTGTTTGTGAGTCTGTGAGGACGAGGAGTGCCAACGGGAGTGAGGGGTGAGTATGGCGCTCCTACCCAACTCACCGGAAGAGGAGTAAAAGGGCACCGAAGAAAGTTTGAAAGTTGTTATGGCGATTGACAAACTCGCCCGGCACAGACTTCAGGTTGCCAAAAACCTTTAAGAAACAGGCCCCAAAACACAACGTTCCACTGGTCATGTGACTTACAAACTGGACTCGGTTACAGTTCACAGACTACGTTTAGTGAGAGACACATTTCAAGATGACATTTCACACCAGTCTCACAACACAATCAACATTGAAATGTCAGATATCAAAGTCGAATCTTTACATTACAAAAGTAATTGACGTGTGATCTGGGGGGAAAAAAAATGTTTTCATCGTTGAAAATGTGACGAATTGAAAAATAGTCCTACAAATAAAATAGAACAAAACAAGTTAGTAAAGAAATAATTATGACAATTTATGTAAGATCTAAATTCATGTTTCATTATACTCTAAGAGCTAATATAACATTTAAATCTAATTAAAATATGATAAATACTGTAAAATATTTATTATGACTAGGTACCTATTGTTTATATTGTTAGTGTGACTAACTATGTAGTCAAGTAAGTTCCAGGGCACTTCTAAATCTAAAACTAAGTGCGCCGTGATCTTTACACGTTCACTGCTCTATTATCACTACTATCACTAACTAATCACTACAATCACTAACAACTAATCCAGCTCTAACTGCACAAACTTCTTGTTGAAAATGTTTCTCAATATGACAAGAACATGTTTGAACAAACATATTTGTTGGTGTATTTCAAAATGTCCGCCATTTTAAAGTAGTACCAACAGCCTTCTATTAAATCACAAAAGTTGGTCCTAGTAATTTACGTGGGTTTTTAGGTTTGACTTTTGACTCAACTTATTGTGCGAGGTGATCCCCCCTGGTTATTTATTTGAGGAACGCGTTGTGTTAGGTCAAGAGCTCGTAAGTTCCGCATCCTCGTGGTCCTTAAGTCCGTGATGGTCTTTAGAAATGGGAATAACGTCCACACAGTCTGTATCCTTAATATCGTAACTGTGTCAGCCAATGAGAAAGTCAGAGACTTCGTCCAATTAAACTCTTTGAAAGCAAATTGTCTGGAGCGCGTGAGCAGACATGATCTGTGAAACAGACGTTATAAACCACCAAATGACACCATTATTTCTGAAAACTTGGTGTTTCTCAGAAAACTAGATTAAAGGCTCACAGGTTTTTTTAAATTTATATAAAAATATTTCTGAACTAGCTCTGTTCATAAAATTATCATTTCATTTTGTATTTGTTTTCATAGCAGTCCGTATCAACTAATCCTCAGAAAGTTAGAAATGAGTCAACTTCTATGGAGTGGTAAGAACCAAGGACTTAAGGATCAGGACTCTGTAGACAGAGCAATCTGTCAGTGTGGAGTCGATCTCTTACGGACCACAATGCACCTTACTGATACACTATCCGTAGGCGGGGCTTACAAAACTGAACCTTCTATTGGCCACAATTTGGATTGTCTTAAAACTAAAGATACCGAAATTTCAACAACACGGGTTTTTAAAAAACTTTAAACTCATAACTTTAAAATGGCTATCAAAACATATTTTTGAGGTTCACCGTAAAATTTTTGAATTAATAACGCATATGTAAAATAAATCAAAACTAAATGTTTAGCAAAATTGATTACAACATTCCCATGACAAAAAAGTTCCTCTAGTCTAGTAAATTTATTTCCTTCAAACAAAGAACATCGGTAAAAGATGTATTTGACAACAACCATGTTGTAAAAAACAATGTTGCAAACTAAATTATATCTTTTTAACCTCTTATCTTTATCATACAAATTTTAGCCATAATATTTATATTTTGCTCGGTATAGCTTTTAAATAATACAGGGTGCGGCAGAAATATACGACAGTTTTGCCAGTGTAATAACTTTTGTATTTTCAAACAAAAAATTGTTTACATTTTGTCATTAAATTCAGCATATTTTGCCGTTGTTATTTACACCATGGAACCGATTTTAGAACACAAGTTAGGTATGTGAAATAACTTCTTGCAAATGTCCTCCATTTTAATTCACACATTGCTGAAGTCTTGCTCTGAAGTTAGTCACGACATCACGAAGCATGTTTATCGGTATTGCCCTAATTTCACGCTCGATAGCAACCTTGAGTTCTTCCAAAGTGCGTGGCTTATCGATGAAAACTTTCGACTTCAGATGACCCCGCAAAAAGAAGTCGCACGTCGAAAGATCGGGTGACCGCGCTCACCATGGGATATATCTCCATGAAGTGAAATTAGGCGTTGTGAGAACGTGTCTCGAAACACCGCCAAGGAAACCCGTGCCCCGTCCTGCCGGAACCACACTTGGGCATTGTTCCGTTGCGTTCTTCGCATTTGAGGTCTGGGTAAGTTTCTTAACCTCAAAACATAGCGATCAGAATTCACCGTAGCACTTTGACCATCCTGTTGGAAGAAATAGGGGCCACTGAACCCATGATGTGTCATCCCACACCAAACTGTTACTCGTGAGGGAAGTGGACGCTCATGAACACCGGTCATGCTCATGATGTTGTAACTCCTGAGTAAGCGCTACTTTGTACGGGGGGGAATGCAAATCCAAGTGCAGCGCAAGACTTCAGCAATGTGCGAATGAAAATGGAGGACATTTTACAATATGTTATTTTCCATATCTAACGTGTGTTCTAAAAATGGTTTCATGGTGTGAATACTCCTAATAATGGCGACTGAACTTAATGACAAAATGTAAACAATTTTTTGTTCGAAAATACAAAAGTTATTACACTTGCAAAACTGTCGTATATTTCTGCCACACCCTGTATCTAGTTGTTTTGTTACATTTTTAACCACAAATAAATATTGACTGACTTTTTTATCTAATGAAATGCTATCATTCTATTCCCCACCAATCAGTGTTTCTAGTTATAGCTAACATTTTGATAAAGTTTACAACTTTGCCAGATAGCAAGCTCCATAGTGCGAGAACAGTATCTCTTGAAATAACATACGAATTAATGTAACTCTATAAGGAAAACCTCTTTTCACTTTATGAGGTAGTTGTACTATATTTGGAAGAAGGGACAGAAATAGGTGGATAGTAATCATGGTCTGTATAGAGCCAGAGGAGGTGGATAGTAATCATGGTCTGTATAGAGCCAGAGGAGGTGGATAGTAATCATAGTCTGTATAGAGCCAGAGGAGGTGGATAGTAATCATGGTCTGTATAGAGCCAGAGGAGGTGGATAGTAATCATGGTCTGTATAGAGCGTCTGAGTCCAATTGTGTACTCTCTTATGTATTATTATGCGTGTTTTTATTTATTTGTTCGATGGATTGAAATGATACTTTAGCTAACCCTTGCAAGAGAAACATACATCTATCTATTCATTCTATTATAACTACTACCATCTATTTAGGTTAAGTTTAACCCTTAGACATTTCAATGTCCACTAAGACACTTCAGAGATTACATTATCTAGAAAACAAAAACAAAAAATTAACAAAATATCATTAACAACAGTTTTTTTTAAATTCCTTAGGAGTTATCCAAATGTGTTCAATCATTCTGTAAATAAACTGTTCCCACAAAATTAATACAAATGTTGAACAACTTGTGTGTTTATTTAATAAATTATACCAGTGAATATAGTATTTAAATACTAAACTCTTTAAATATTAACAAATGACCATTTTAATTACGCTTTATGATAACATTTGTTGCTCTGTTGCTAAATTACTCTTAAAACTATGTATGTAACCAAAGTATAATCATTCCTTAAATAATATAATTAGAATGAATACCCAAGAGGGGTCCTTTCTTGGGTGCAACTAGAGGGACCCATTTTGCTCCTTGTCCCAACTTTGAGATTTTAATAAATTAATTTTTTTCACTTATCATTATTAATTGTACATGACAGGCGAAGTTTAGAAAAGACAAAATGATCTTCTAATTCCGGATTTAGCCAAATCAGGTATCATATTCATAAATTTAAAAAATATAATAATATTGCACATCTGGGCTACATAATTAATATCCCAATTTGTGGAAGTATTATCCAGTACTAATGTACCATTGCCCAGGGAACGCCTGAATGTACTAATAGTACATCCTTTCCATGTCCTGATGATATGAGGTGATGGTGATAGCGAGTATGAGGGTGATAGCGAGTATGAGGGTGATAGCGAGTTATGAGGGTGATAGCGAGTATGAGGGTGATAGCGAGTATGAGGGTGATAGTGAGTATGAGGGTGATAGTGAGTATGAGGGAGATAGTAAGTATGAGGGAGATAGTGAGTATGATAGTGATAGTGAGTATGAGGGGGATAGTGAGTATGAGGGTGATAGAGAATATGAGGGTGTGGAACCAGTGGAAACATACAAACATAATCAACCAAACCCTGGTGATCGTTGGGGTAATTTCCCTGTTCAGGAAAAATACCCAGTACCAGCCGGGAATTGAACCCGGGACCCCTGGACTCGTAGCCAGGTGTACTGACCACCACACCATGGGGCCGGTTGATTTGAAAGATGAAACCTGGAGACAGGATTTGAACCCAAGACTCTTGGGCCAAGTGCTTTGATACTGTACCACTTTAACAATGCGTGCATAGTAGTTTGACTGCGCTTTTGGACCAGAACTCTTCTAATACAATTATTTTAGTTAATTATCATGTATACCAATTGGTAAATAATACATTTTCCCTTGTAGATTGATACATCAAATCGTATTCACTTGATATTTAGGTGACCTGTCTACTTGCTCGCATTAAGCCGAGAACCCCCCGTGATGAGGTGTACAGATGTACGGATATAACCAGTAGTCGGTACCAGTCGGCCACGAACATGTCACACTGAGAGCGTGTCTCCCCTTACAAACAAGTTGTTACCCTGTCAGAATGTTTACAAGCCTCTCATCAAATGAAACTGTTGGCTGTGTACGCGAGGGGGTCGCTTACCTGCATGCCGATGATGGCGTAGATGAAGAAGAGCATGGCGATGAGAAGACACACGTACGGGAGGGCCTAGAACAAGCACTCTCGGGATTAGAACAGACAGGATTGAGATGTAGGTTGTCCAGTGACAGCAGTTGTGAACTGTGTTCCTCTCTGTCCAGTGACAGCAGTGTGAACTGTGTTCCTCTCTGGCCAGTGACAACAGTGTGAACTGTGTTCCTCTCTGGCCAGTGACAACAGTGTGAACTGTGTTCCTCTCTGTCCAGTGACAGCTGTTGTTGACAAATAATATTTTTTTTATTGTTTCTATTGGGAATGGTTTGATTTAGGCCATTATAAGTGCTGTTTTTTTATAACTTAATTAAACGTATACTTTTTATATTATGCACTTGATCTAGTTTTCAACATATTTACACTAATAGGATAAGTACAAACTTTAGAGGAAATGTACCAGCAATTTTATGAGGGAGGAGTGAAAAATAATTTATAAAACACCTCCCTCGTTAGACCTGGCCAATGTTCTAACCTCTACCCCGCTGTGGCAGGTCAATGTTTACCTTGAAGGACTGCACGAAGGTCCAGAGCAGTATCCGGATGGTGTACCCTTGTCTGAGTAGCTTGACGAGTCGCGCGGCTCGAAACAGTCGCAGGAAGCCGACGTTGATGAAGTTCTCCTGTTCACTATCATTTACTAATTTCTGGACAAGATGACCAGTGTTACTATGGCTAGCAATGGGGGGACAACAGTACAATCAGCCATCTACAACAAGCGCGCAATCCACCCTCAAGGCAAGGACAGTTCGCTTCAACAAGCGTTCGTTTTATTACCATCGACTCGCTGATTGTTTCCGTTCAGCAGGACATCATCCGTCCTAATCAACCGGGACCGAAGCTGTTTTGGATTAGCTAAAATATGTAATGGTCTATGTATAACATGTAACATGTAGTGTAGTTTTACATTCACATCATATTTACTACCACATGTACATATTTTGCATGTATTATCAATGTTTATTAACAATTCTCGCTTAACTCTGAGTTTGTTGTCAATTAATTATATTTCATTTGGTTTAGTTTTTTTCACCTCCCCATTTTCAGAAATATGTGTTTGGAATATTCGTGAGTTTCAGACAACCGAGATTGGCTCTAGTGAGGTGTTTCTGTATTTGAGTATTTACCAGGTGATTACTTCAAACAACAACAGCGACGACTACAGACAACCGGTCTGGTAACGTTTGCTGTTGCAGTATTTACCAGGTGATTACTTCAACCAACAACAGCGACGACTACAGACAACCAGTCTGGTAACGTTTGCTGTCGCAGTATTTACCAGGTGATTACTTCAACCAACAACAGCGACGACTACAGACAACCAGTCTGGTAACGTTTGCTGTTGCAGTATTTACCAGGTGATTACTTCAACCAACAACAGCGACGACTACAGACAACCGGTCTGGTAACGTTTGCTGTCGCAGTTTCCTTGCCTTGAAAGCGGTTGTCTCGCCCCTTGTAGAGTCAGGTCTGGGATAGACGTGACACCCCTGGGCAGTGGCAAGCAGGTGCTATGTGGTCACTGTCCTCTGGCAGCACCCAGTGACATAGTGACGCGTCTTCACACGCGAGCGAGGCAATGGAACATGGTACCCTACATTCAACGGTGGACCGAGATACCGGGAAATATCCTCCTGCCATCACTTTAAACTAAAATAAAGATAATATCCCCATTCAATTATAAATTATTGTTTTTATTTCATTGTAATGTCCGACGCCTTAGCTTCAGTCATTAGCTTGGCTACCTAGTGAGCTAAGGGTCCCGGGTTCGATTCCCGGCATGGCCCAAAAAATTTATCGTTGATGCTAGTATGGGTTTACCCTTTCACGTTGATAAATTAACGGGCAGGGATTGGATGTTGTGCATAGTCTTAAGATAAATTATAAGGAATATGAATCTACGGCAGGCTGTAAACAGGCTGTAAACAGTAATGGATGTAAGTAAATTAAGTTGTAATGAAAGGTTCCAGTGATTGAGGATGTATGATGGTATTAAATACAAAACTGCCTCATTTGTTGTTTCTTGTTGTTTATAAACAATCTTGTAAAATATAAACATTTGTTTGTTGAAGACTGACTGATACTTTCTGTGTAACTTACACAAGTAGCGGTGGAGGATCATTTTACAAACTTGAATACATCATCCTTAATTTATCTGAAACAGCCTAAGAATTAAATTAACTAATAATAATAATAATAATAATAATAATACTTCATCTCACCCCTTGAGCTCACACCGAAACATAGGCCCAGCGGTATTTATGAACGCGTGTTAAGGGCCGTTGTATTTGTTCCCCCGGGCACCTTCCGATCCATCTCTGGTCACATTTATCAAATAACAGGTGAGTTGAATGTAAACTGTTCATCACATCCAAGTGAACTCACACAGATACAATGCGCAGTAGTGCCCCACGGGTCCAACATCTCGCTCGCTGATTGAAAGCTCCCACTGCCGCTGTCCCCAGGGGGGGTGCTCTTTATCACAGACATAACTGTCGCCCCATGACAAGGGCCGACCGACGAGACAAGTCTCCCTCTGGAGACGCTCAGTCTGCGCAAACAAGCCCCAGCACTCGGGCGGCCGTTCATCCGCCTGAGAGAGTGTGCGGGCTGTCGGGCCGACGAACCGATCTTGCTCGAGCCGGAGGGGACTTGGCGCGCCAGCGAACCAACAACTGTCGCATCCAACACAACCAAACAGTTCCTGATGTTAACTGTTCGTTTAAGACTCTGTATATTTTGTTTACAGCTCGTAGCTTCTGAGACAGTCACGAGATCACTCAAGATAGAGGTGAGAGACTGTTGAAACGGGTCGCGTTGGATGCGAGCGTTGCTGGACCATCTCACAAGATGATAATACACTGACACAGGATATGTTCCGGAAACGATATCATGCGTCGGAGATGAAATGGTTCACAGTGAGAGCGCAATAGGAAGGACAGTACATGATCTGAGGTGCGAGCAGATTCAAGTAACAACTTTGTTATGGTAACAGTCGATACTGCCCTTCCTATCACGTTCTCGATAAACATACCGGCTAACATAATTAACAAAAACCTGTTTTATGTCATTTTTAAAAGAAGAACCAGCTGGAGACTATAAATATCAAAATTTGGTTAAAAAAAAATATTAATTATTTTTACGTTTTTTTCAACTATCTAATATTAAATTAAAGAGAAAAACGAAAACCCTATTTATTGAATAAAATATAAACATGTTGCAGTATGCAAGCCAACCATGTTAAAACAATGGCGGTGATGCCGGGATCACAATCAACGTAACGTAACGTAACGAGTGATCAGGATTCATGTAACTTAGCAGCTCTAGCGAAACATGGAGATGGATTTGTACAGTTTAGAAACAAACCCGAGCATTCAGAAACTTCACTGGAGCAACAGGAAGCTACAATGTTTTTAGAGTTCATGAAACACAGAAAAAAAAAAGTATCAAACAATTCGTCCACATACCACAAACAAACAAATGAAGTACTAAAGTGTCATGTTGATATTTCTTGAAACGTGATTGGTTGGCTATTGCATATGGAACCCTTTACTTAACATCCCCATAGTGTGAACGTTATCCTTTGGACAACTCTTAAGTTAAGTGAACGTTAAGTTGATCGTGATCCTAGAATGACAGTCAGTTTGCCCCCCAATGGGTCTCTATCCTCTGTTTGATATCTTCTTTCAAGACGACATAAAACATGAGATGTTGTCGAGTGTATCTGGGTTCAATACCACCTCGATACACTATGACAACACAAACATATAATTAAACAGTCAGATTCTGATAGGAGCAAACAAATACTGTCTGTGATCAACATTTATAACATTTTACCGTCGTCGTTAGCCATTTTGTTCAGGTATTGCTAATATCTAGCAGTTAACATGACTTGACATATGAATATATAAAAACTCGAGTTAGGTTAAATCCTTTATTCCTTGAATACAAATCGTTAATTTTCTTTTGAATCTCGAATCCAAATTCAGATCCTCGAATCTTTAAGATAACGTTCAATTTTATTTAAAGTGAAAATATTTAAACATAAATTTTTAAAAAAACATTAATTTAAGGCTCAGTTCCGCTGACACGTGATGTTATGTTTACGAAGTATATTACATCATAAACAATAAAGAACGATTTTTTTTTGGTAAATTTATTATATTAATACAATTTTTTCTTCTATGTGATTATGATAATCTCCCAACTTACCAAGTCTTTATAATTACCTTTAGCGATTGCTTAAAAATATTATATCAAGTCAAGGTCATCATCATTTTATTAGAGATACTTTGAGATTCTTATCAATCCCTCGAATACCACAGGATCTGATTGTCTCGTATCTATAATTGAAATTGATCTGGTACAATTCGAACTGTCCAAAGAGAAGGTTTGCTCGTATGAGAATGTGAGTGTAATAACGCAAAGCCTGTATTCTACATTAAATAGCAGCAAACAAAATGGAGACAGTAATGCAGAGACATCTGGGGGCACCGCTGGTTAACTAGTCAGGTTTGTTAGTTTCTCGGAGATTTAAGAGAAACCAGTGAGGATCCAGTACACGAGGAAACTATCGTTAACGTGACGGTATCTCACAACATCAGAGTGACCTCCAGTATGTTTGTGCATCACTGACTGACGATACACCGATGATGGACTCGACCACTAGAACACTCTGTAGACCTATCATCGCTCCCCACTTGCCGTTATAGCGTATTAGAGGTGAGCTACAGGGATGGGGGGACATATTTACATCAAATACCCAGAACACAGTCATCAGACTATTTGGATTCTTATCGAGTATAAGTGGGTTGTAAGACTGTATTCTGAGCTGAAACTCGAGCAAGTTAGAGCGCATCTCACCCACTACCCTCGTGTTAAACTAATCCACCAATGACCGGGAGATCGAAGTTAGATCCCGGTCGAGTTCACTGAGGGTGGTTTTCCCTAAATGTTTTTCCACTCTCCCACCACACAAATGAGGATGCACTTCCTCTAATCCTAATCCATAACACGTTAGGGTAGTTAAAGTACAAGAAGTATAACCCGAACGACTCTAGTAAGGCGTGGTGCTAAATGAATAGAGCACACCCGATGTGTGTGAGCGCGCAGTGACCAAGTCCAACATCGCGTGTGCTTCCTCCCGATGACTTACCCCAAGCTCTATAACCAAAGCATCTATAATGCTTCCTATGACTGTGATGAAGTCAAAAGTGTTCCAAGGGTCCTTGAAGAAATTCTGGAAACACAAAGCACAAAACACAATGAGTCCCACCGCGTCGATACGGGCGTAAGGTTGGGTGTCTCTCCGCAAAGGTCCGACAACAAGGTGACACGCTCACGCGCCGACACACTTCATGTAGCCTTACTGAGGAGGGGAGGTTGTAGGAGGCTCAGCGTCTTGGGGATCCTTAATCGTCAAGGATCCTCAAGTGAACGGACACACGAAGCCCCCCTCCGGATCCTTGACCCCCTCCGGTGGACGATCAGACACGAACATGTATGCGCGGGGATGTCACCGAGTAGGACCGAGATAAGAGAACCCAGAGCCTTCTTCCTAACCTACACCTACACCTACTAGACACTTTGACTTTATTTACTTACAAAATAAACAGGTGGTTTAAAAATACAAATCAAATAAAAAAGAACAAATATATAATAATGAAACTTTGTTTAGTGTGTGTTGTGTTTTAATAGAGCAGTTTTACCAGTAATGTGTGTGAGAACTATTCCCTGGAGAGTCCAAGGTGCAAATGAAAGCAACACAACTTGAAACAAGCTAGGACAGATCCACTCGATACGCAGTCGTAAGGACAGCAGAGTTGTAAACGGAACAAACCGACTCTTTCCAGAAGTTAACAGACATACCATCACCAGGTTGGTGACGTACACTTCTGGAAAGACGGTTGACCGTCTCGACCGACTTACCCGCACTTCGGCAATAGCCTACCGTCATCATGATGGCAGCACTGTTTGCTAGGTTGGTAATAACAACATTATTACATATTAATCTTCATTATCCATTGCGATAACTCCAAAATGTTTACATGGTACCGGTATCTTCCTCGAGATATTATATTTAATATGTTTGTTAGTCGATCCCTAAAGAACGCATCCTGCGAAACACCACCAACCGGCATTTAATATAAAACCAATTCTGTGGTCAGTTCTCAGTATTTGCGGTTTTATTTAATTGTTCGACAGGTTGTTAAACTTCATAAAAATGGATTATGAAGATTAAATATAAACAATTTTTAGCAAAATATGTAATTTCAAATAAATGGTCAATATTTTATATTTTTTTTTAAAAAATATGATATTTATTTCAACATTTGTAATAAATTAACATTAAAACATGAATTTTAACTTTTTATTATAAATCTATTTATATTCATTGCAAAACTAATCTCATTTGAGTGTTTTTTAAATAATAATTATATATTTCAAGAGTAAAACTATTTTTAGGGTCAATTTAAGTAATTTCAATGGCAGAACTATTTGCTACAAAGGTTATTATCTAGACCCTAATGATAATATACACCAAACACAATGGGTTAGTGCAGCAGTTCCAAAATAAAGTTTCTTGAGGTAAAAACTAAGACTTCCGCAAAAAAAAAATATATATATATATAATTAGGATGATTGAATTGCGGAAAATGTTGTTGGGATACTTTCTCAATCATAAGTTTTGATTATCTGGCCGATTAATCAACATTTTGTGGTTATCCGAAATCGGTCATCTTACCAACATAACCACAAAATTAAATGAATTATATTTATCCCTCCAATTTGGATCTCAGCTGTGGAACAAAATAATTTGGACTGTTCTCCAGCACTTAAGGATTTTCTTGAAGCATCCTAGATTAAAAGTGAAGAAGAAGTTCGCGGTGACCTTGAAGATCATCTTTGCAATTTACACACACACACACACACACATATATATATATATATATATATTGATCAGTGATTTCCATTCCTGAATGCACAATTCTTATAACCGGGTTTCAAAATCCATTCGTACAAGCTAAACCAGACAGGTTTTCCGACGTATATTTTGAAAATCTGATCGATATTACTTCCAAAAGTTGACTAACTAGCAAAAAAAATATGTAAAGTTTCTTTTATTGCTTTTTGAGTAATTTACACAAAGAATGCCCCGAGTTGTCCCGGCGGGCAATCAAAGCACTGTTGCCGCTTGTGCGGATTCCCGCTACTCTTTAGAACCAAAATGAAGTATGGACCAGACCTGATTTGGCTCCAGCCACGTGAATACAGTTGTCAACAACTAAACCAAATAATATAAGAATTAGCAAAAAAATAAAAATTCACTCTACTCATTAAAATGTACATTGACAGTTTTTTGTATTTTTTAAGCTCTTCGTCGACATCATCATCATCATCATTTGTTTCCAGCCTGTGGCCGGGTCAATTAGATAAAATGCCTCCATTTTCTTCTATCCTTCCATTCTTCTCCACTCACTCATACACTTTCAGCTATCTGCTCCTCCCATCTCTTTCTTGGCCTCCCTTGTGGTCTTTTTCCAAAACACTTCATTGCCAACATTTTCTTTGTTGTCTTCTCTTTTCCACTCTCGATTCAACTCCTCTTTCCCCTCCAGCCTCCATGAATACCATCACCAAGTGTTTCCCATATTCCTACCTCCTTCCCATCGGCTGTCACAGGGCAAATATTAGCTCTATTGTAGA
>CABFVX010008034.1:0-26703 GCA_902151425.1 Timema shepardi | reverse complement strand
ACGTCTAGTCTGTATGATGGTATGATCGCAAGTGTCTAAATGTTTGTTTATAGAGTGAGAGCAAGATCGTTATTTCACATTCATTTAGTGTAATTGACCACAGAGATAACTATTAGTGTGGTTACACCAAACGAGCTAGTCATAGAAAAGCGAATGCGATAAAATGCAAGCACAGGCTTGTCGAGAACGCAGGTTTGAACCTAGCGAGTGAATTCTCCGTTATCATGCTTACCTACTTGGTCCATACTGGTCCAATTCAAATTTAATATTGGTGTAGGCAAACCGTATGGATTTATATGTCCCAGTACAAGTTTTCAGTAACATGCTTTATTGCCGTTCCTTTAGGTAAGATGCTAGATGTGATTATATTTTTTTTACCTCATCAACTCGATATTTTATAATGTTTCCAATGGCATTCCAGACATATTTTTTTATTGAATTAGTTTTATACTCTCTACAATTATAGTCCCAAAGACATCTATTGTCTACTCTTTATAATGTTCTATAATTCGTAGGTACAAATAATTATTCCTATCCCTGTTCTCTTCTTCCAAAAGTATTATTTAATGGGAGGAAAATTTGCAGGTATTTGAACCGAATAAAATAATCCTTAGATAAAACAGCTCATTCGAGCAGGCGCATTCGAACCCCACGTCTCATAGTTGGTTATTTCCCAAAATTTGATACTCACTTATATGTTCTGCATGACTCTCAATTATAGAATGCGCTCCATTATGTTTATAATGTTACTATCTGATTTTCTTTATTTCAGTCTTAAACACCCTTTCTATATTCTTATAAACATTTTCAATGTGGTCACCAACATTTTTCATGATATTACTTACCCTTTTCTCTACCGTTTTTTTCTTTATCTTGATTGGTGTACATTATTCTTGCCATCATTTCCTTTCTTTCAAACCTGTGTATGGTAAAACTTGCTTTTTGATTATCCTGATCTTGATTCCCTAGACTTTGGTTAATACAAAGATGAACCTTCACAAAGTTTACTTCCAATCCCAGTGCCAAATAAATTTCCTTTTGCTCCAAACAAAACTTTAAAACTAGGAAAGTGCTTATGTGAGAGTAAACCACATTGTTAAAAAAAAAAATGTTTGTTTAATACAGGGATATTCTAATTTTTTTTTTCAATGGCAATGGCGGAACATGTTGCAACAATTACAATGTCATGTTACCAGATTTTTTTTTGCGTGTTTACGACAACCATTTCAATTTGTATTAAAACATTGGTCGATATTTAGATAGTAATAGAAAAATAATCATTTTGGGGAGTTGTTTATAATAATTGTTCACATTCAAACTTATTGAAGTTTGTAGTAATCACTTTATTTTGGCTAAAAAGGATAGTTATTTATTTTTAAGATATGTTAAAGTTGAACCAATAATAAAAAGGGTGATATTAATTCATTTTTAAATAAAAATTCAACACTGACAAAATAAGATCAAAGGTACTCATAAATAAGCTTTCTGTGCAGGTGGAGTCGCCTTCTTGAATTCTGAGAGTTGTCCAAGGGTACATTCGTGGTACCTGACATTTCATGAACCCACATACACCTTTATCAATATCAACATTAAAACTATTTAGGACCTCAATTTTAGGTTCTCAGCCATGGCTGCCTGACTTCAATGGTGATTATAGGTACAATTATTAAAATAACATTATAATATTTATGGAAATAATAATACACGACAGTCTAGGATATATTAGTATTCATAAAAAAAAAGGAAATGCGCAATCAAATGATATTGTTGGCAATTAAATAAAAGTTTGCTGCTAACAAAGAATGGTAAATAATTACATATTTATTGATATACGTCTGGTATTAAATAAGCATAAAAAATAATTAAAATCAGTTGTAAAATAATACCTGAACACGGGAATTGAACTCGGTACTTTTGGCTTCTAGTGTATCATGAATTATATGTTTCACTGAACATTTCTTTAAATGACTTTAAGAATATTTTTCCAGTTTTGCATATTGGATACAATATATATATATATATATATACATATTGGATACAATATATATATATATATATATATACATATTGGATACAATATATATATATATATATAATTTATTCACTAGCTCACAACTACTACATTATTGTGCCAGAAGATGGTGTGTATGAAGCTAACATTTTATATAAATATATTTCTTTTGGCTCTTATTTACAATTATTTAAATGCTATTAGAGACTACTGAATCATATTCAATCGATATATTAAATTAGTTAAAAATTTCAATTGTTTCAACATGTTGATCCAACCTACTCTATAAATTTAGGGAGAAAATTACATTTATAAATTGAAATATTAAAAATGTGGTAGAAACCCAGGTTTTTTGGATGTTTTATTTAACTATATGGTACACAACTTATAGGAGTAGGATGTTCTAGTGGCACAAGTTCATCAATAAATATTGGAGTGGGTTTCATAATATATAGTCTACGGCTAGCGGAACCCGACGTTATTTGATGTTTTGTAGTCGATCTGAAACATGGCAGTAAACTAATATAACGCCTCTAACCATTTTTCTGTGACTTGGTGAAACCCAGATAAGAGCTTCTGGTCGATCTGAAAGATGACAATAAAGTAGAGATGGGTCGAATCCACTTTTTCTCGAATCTGAATCTACATTTTATTTTCTAATCTCGAGTATTGAATCCGAATCCTAGCAAATTGTTAGAAATTTTAATGATTTACAATTAGACCTACATTTTACAATATAGGCTTAATTTGTAAATTAAGATTGGTTTCAATCATGCTTTCAATTTTGATCAACCCCAACCACCGCTCGAAAAATACTGGCTAAATTCCAGCCAAATTAAACAATCTATAATCATATTATTGTTTGGAAATCAAATCAATCAAAATTTGAGTGTCTTTTAATTATTTTTAAAAGAATTGTTAGAATTACTCATGTTTCTAAAAAAAATATGAACTAAACAAGGAGATTATGCCTAGTTACCTTTTGATCAACTTTAAACATATTGAGGTATTATAATTTATTTTGATAAGAAATCTAAAATAAAAATACAAACAGATAAAAAAAAGACATGATTAAAAATTAAACATATATAGGAAATAGTGAACTAAATAATGCCTATTTATGTATGTATTATTATTATTGTTATTCTTTTATCTATCTATGCGTAGAAAACAAGAAATATATTCGATTCTTGCGATATACCAATTTATGACTATACATTCAATTTAAAACACGAATATATTTTTAACTCTTGCAATATGTTCATTTCCTATTTATTAGGCAAGACTGCAATTGGATATTTTTACAATTACTTCAATAACATATTTGAATAAATAATAAATTCTTAGTTAAAATCAAGTTAAAAACAAATTAGGAATTAGGAAGTAGTTATTTGATTCTTAAACTCTATAGCACTTACTAAATTATCAGATTACCTGAATCGATTTTAAACAAATAATCTATATACAATACGTAGGCCGGTAGGTGTAAATAAACAGTTTTATTGGTGTATAACTGTTGACATTATTTATTTTCCATGAAACCCAACAAAATACTTAACTAAGGATCGTATGAAATAAATTGGGGTTCTTTGCAAAGTTGTAGGTAATTAAAACAAGTTGGGCAGTCATTACTCTGGCCACTGGTGATTAAACATATACGTCATGGTGACTGACTTTGTATCGTGTGTAATGTGTTCTTATTTCTCTTAAAAAAAATGTCGTAATTTGTTTTATTTATTTCAAGTTTACTTGTAATTCTAGTATTGATTTTCAGTTTTTAAAGAGCTTTAATGTGTTCATTAAATTATTTACAAGATTGTTCGTGAGGTGAAAGTTTCAGAATTCAGCATGAGCTGAAACGTTTGAGTCCATGTTTCCCATAGGGGTGAAAGAGAAAGGCATTAGGCACGTTACATTTTCTACACTTAACAATTATTATTTTAAAAAAAGAAGAAGATTGTATTCATGTTTATCGCTTTTGTCCAACAAAATAATGATTACGGATTAAGTTGTTCTTTTCAAGTAGGCCTAACCTAGTAATTTTTGAATTCAAAAATCAAAATATTATGCTTTGTTTATGAGGTGAAAGACTCGACCATCGAATCCAATAAAACAACGAATCCTCGAATCTCGAGTAATTGTTAGGATTCAGTGGATTCGAGGATTCGAAGATTCGAATGACCCTTTTCTACAATAAAGCAATGTTCAACAACGTCCCAGTTCAAACTGCTCCTCCAAACCACGAAGTAAATGCCAAATAGTCTCTCACAAGCAGGACCAGGGGAGTTTTACAGCCTTCAAGCTGACCCCTGCAATCTTTCTCTTGACCTTGTGTGTGTTTTATACGACCATCAAGGGGTGACTTGGTGGCCCCTAAATGGCCGTTCCCAACAACCGGGCGAGGATGGCGAGACCCACTTCCCGGGATTACTTGAACGGCTCGGGTAAATTGAATTCATGCTTTGTTGGGAGTTTACAAGATCAGCCTTCCAACCATTTATTGAATAAGCACTAGGCCTCATTTACGGTCGAGGTCATCTAGGCACCTCCATTAAATCAATTACCTCCGAGATACTTGGGCTTGAATCCAGTTGTGGGTAAACATATTATTTCCATTTGATTATTTTTTAGTTCTTGAATCTATTACAAGCTGTTAAACTGCTCTACGATAGAATAATAAAATGATTAATTAAAAAAAACTACACCCACAGTAGTGTCAAGAGAGGTAATAAAAATACACTAATAAATCAAACGTGGTGAACCATCCTCAGTGCAATAAGATGAACTTATAACACTGAATATCTGTCACTAATAATAATTTATATTGCAAATCTGATGCCTTGTAAATTTGTGATGGGAAATAAGGGCTATTTTTTTTTTATTAGAACGTCTAGCACAGTGTGTTTTAACTTCTTAATTTAAGGAGATAGGATAAGGAGGATAGCTAAATGAAATACATTGGCATTAGCGTTGGCTGAGAATGAGAATATGGCATTTAAAAATCCTTTTTCTGCGGCACCAAGCCCGGATTGGAGCTAAGACCTATTCAAAAATGGTTATCAAGACATTAAACCTGATTCTAGTGACTTAAACCATTTGGCTACGAGTGAGGTAAATGAATGTTTCAGATTTCACTACAACTGTCGTCTCAGGCAATCCTCATTGTACTATTTACATGTACTGTACGAGTATAAATTAAGATATTTTTTTAATAAATTTTGCTAGGGTTCGAATATAGTTTAGCTTAAAGTAAAAAAAAAGTTATTTGAAAATTCATCAAATAGGAAAATAAGATGTAAATAAGTGCTTATTTTTTTCTATTAAAAATATAGTGTAGTAAATAAATACATACCGTGGACTGAGGTGACATTGCCCAGTGTGATAACTTTACCCACTTTTTTAAATAAATATTTTTTATCAAATAACAGTTACTTTAAAGAACACCAGGCTCGTATGAATAACTTTGTAGAACACTTTGAGGTGTTCGCAAGACACACAGGAGTTAATGATGACGTACTGATTTATCTGTGTGAACAGCTGTTTTTCTCGTCCCAGTGTCTGAACAAGCAATTTTTAATGTCCTTGTACTTTTGTTGGTGCAGTCAAAATACCTTAAAAATATCTAGCAACAACATTATGTATAAATACATACTAAAAATATATGAGAACAAATAAATTGGTTCATTTAACACACCATTATGGTTTCATTGCCCAAAGATAACTTCTGTGCTTAAAAACCTAGTTAAAGAGGGGGTTGGCAAAGTAATCCCTCTATGGTAGGTGACTTTGCCCACCCACTTTATAATTTTTTGTTTTGATAAGGATGATTATACAAAATCATCTACAAACCCTCCCACGTGTGTGACAATTTTTGGTTTTTCAAAATTCACTTGAAGCATACGAATTTGAAACGTAAATATATAAATAAATTACATTTTGTGTGTGTGGTTTAATGGTTGTACCTTAAAAGGCTAGTCAACGGGAGGTTAAAGCAGTTTATTCTGCTTTCGAGAAGAAACAGTATGGTTTCATACACTTAGGTGGCTAGGTGGAGACCTGTACCAAGCTAATTACTATTTTTATTCCTTTGAGCCAACAATTTTCAGTTTTTATTATTAATTTAGCTAAGACCGAGGTTATATAACCCTTTCTTTGACTGCATTTTGTAGGCTGTCACTAAATTTTATTTTAAAGTTTCTACAAATATTTTGGCCAATTATGTGTTTATGATACAAAACTAGATAGTATGAATTTAACAACTTAAAATACAAAAATGTTCAAAACTGTTTATTAAAATAGTTTGCAAAAGCTTTACAAATCACAGAGTTTGCTAAGAAACATTAATGAAAATAAGCTTATAAAACAGTAATAATGTTATTGTAAATTTGAGGAATTCCAGGCCTACACCGTGGTTTAGATTCCACGTTAAGCTTTAGGTCCTCCATTTCACCTCACAATCACCCTACCATTACACATTAGCGTAAGTGCGTATAGCCCGAACGGGCAGTAAGACGTGGTGATATTAATAATAATAATAATAATAATAATAACGTTATTTTATCTGCCTCTTATGTAAATTGGTGATAGTAAATACTATGTATCCACGATAAGGGTTAGGAATTAGGGATTAAGAGGCAAGGCATCGTTCCGTGTTTACAAGTGGTTTTGCTACACACGCTTATTTTATGACGTGGACGGGTGCATTTGCTATTTCGTCATGGACCACAAACACGAGCACAGAGAGAACATAAAATTTTACGTCCTACTCTGAAAATCTAGAATGGAGACTTTCCAAATGATGCAGCAGGCTTACATCAGTAGATCTATGAGCCGCTCGGTGTGTTTTAAGTGTACTCACGTTCCAGGAGCAGCAGGACTTCACTGAAAGAAGAAGAGAGGCTAGGACGATCTTCCACGAGCACAAACCCGGAAATTGGTAACAGAGCTATGAAACTTGTGTGTGTGAATCGCCGGATGACATTAAGGACATTTCTGACATCGTCAAAATATATTAAGGATTAATGCAGACAATCCTCACGTCCATTTTTAATATGCACCGCGTTGCCGCTAAGCTCGTATACAGGATTTTGACCCTCGAACAGAAGAAGTACCGTGCCAAAGTCTGTCAGAAACTCCGTCAACATGCTCTATATGACCCGACCTTCATGTCAAGGTTCATCACAGGGCACGAGACACGGATCTACGATTACGACTAAACAACATACTTCGCAGTGGAAGAGCCCCAGATCTCCAAGACCAAAGAAGGCAAGATAGATCAGGAGCACAAGTGCATATTCATAGTTTTCGTCGACATTCTCGAGATTGTGCAACATGAATTCGCTTCCGAGGGCCAGATTGTCAACGCCGAGTTCTACTGTAATGTTCTGAGGCGTCTGAGGGAGGACGTTGGAAAATACCAGAACTGTGGCGTGCGGGTGATTGGATGCTCCAACATGACAACACACCCGCACACACAGCGATGAAAACGCGTGAGTTTATCGGATGCAACAACATGATCATCGCTTCTCACCCCCCTTAATCACTAGATTAGGCCCCCTGTGACTTCTTCCGCTTCCCTAAGATTTTGTTAAAGCTTAAGCATCGTTGGTTCGACACCATTAATGAGATAAAGAGTGAATTGCAGGCGGTGTTATGCACGATTTAATACCAGGACTTACAGGGAGCTTTCCAAAGTTTGAAAAAGCGTTTGGATCGCGTTATCGCTGCACAAGGGAACTAATTTGAAGGATTCTGAACATTGACACCTGAATATGGGAATAGAACCTGGGACCTTTGGTTTAGAACGCCAATTCAAAGATACCGGGTTCGATTCCCGTTTCCAAGTGTCATTTTTCAATTTTCAGAATATATATGGAGAATTCCTCTATAAATGCACAAATAATAGCTTCGGCTAGTTGATTCTTAATATTTGAAGGAGATAGTGGCCAAATTTAAATCAAGTAATTTGTTTATATTTTACAAAACCAGTCTTTAAGCTTTTTGATACCCCTTCGTATACTGTATCTTCAAACGTGTGGAGCTTAAAGGTATGGCGGTTGAGGGGGACCATATAATTTGTTGGCGATTTTTGAGGATAGCTGACTGAAAAGTAAGTAGAATTTGATAGGTGTTTATTGAAGATAAATTGATAATCATTAAATATTAATAGTCAAAGATATTTGTCTCTTCTAGCTTAGCTCACCGAAGACGGGAGGTTGGTATTTTAGTTTCAGATATAGTTTATTTTTCCTCAATTATTTCATTCTCTCACCTTCTCCATATAAATAAGGGTACATTTCCACCAATTCTATATTATTTATCCTTACCCCCTAAGTCTAACTAAGTGGATAGTTCAAAAGGATAGTAAAACGGATTCTACACAACTAAGAAAACATGGCTTGATGTTGATCTTGTAAAACCACAGGTCAGAGGTAGCTACACTAACCATGCGAATAGGGGTGTGATATTGAAATAAAAAGTATCGATACTGTACTCATTAAAAGTATCAGAAGAAAAATATTGACACCGTATTAGTATCGAAAGAAGATTATCGATAGCAGAAAGTATTGGTATTGAAACGTGCTTACACTTTTTTTTGCCTCGTATGCTTGGGGCACCATTGAGTTAGCTGAGTTCATTGTGTAACGATGCTACAACAAATAGCAACATCTAACGCATACCACACAGTAATATGGAATTATAACACTCACCAACACCGGCCTGGCTTCTCTCCGTTTGATGGAGCACTAACACACACTAAGACATCCTCTCCCGTGCGTTGAAAAATTTCGACTGAAACGAGACGCTGGTCGGCGCCTCGCTCGTCACCGAAGCCCGGCCCACAACAAACAAGGACTTAACTTGACCAAGATCGTGTCCGATTCCACCATCTGGGATGTTCTGTAAACTTCAGGTAGTTACTGGACTAATCGCTAAGCTTCGAGAGCGCTAGTCTTCTCCCTTCCTTTTGTTCTTTGTCTCCACCCTACTTTCCCCCTCCTCTGAGAACATGTGTAGTCTGTATTTACTATATAATGGCTTGAATTGTTTACCTCGTCACTCATTGTACCACTGGCTTGCATATTGCACAAAGGTGAGGGCGCCGATATAAACCAGGGCTAGGGAACTTTATTCAAAATTTCTGTTCGGATATAAATAATGGGGAGGGATACTTTTCAAAATTGTTGTTTGGGCATACTTTATCATAATCATGTTTTATAGAGGGGTTTTTGGTGGGGTTAAACGCGGATGAACCGCGGGTCAATAATATTTATTTTAAGGGAAATGCATGATTTGCGTTAGTACTCTTTATGTACTTGTGGCGCGCTCTCATCTTCACCTAGTTCAGTAAAGCGATTACATTGATATTTTTACAAGTTTCAGGGAAGTTATTAAAATAATGTATTCACGCTTTAATTGCGTGGGTTATTGTATATATTAAAATTAAAATTAGGTTATCATGTTAGGTTGTATATTTTCTAACGGCGGTTTACGAATCATATTTAAGCACTTCAAAGTAAATTATAAAATGAAATTATCCATTGTTACTTAGGTATAGGATTCAACGACAATTGTTGAGACTTATATATCATAGATTTAATCACTTTATCTTAATATCCTTGTGTCTGCTTTGGCAGGGTACATTATTTATTATATATCGATATTTAAAGTAAATTTTATGGCTTCGCAATTTCATGTATATAGTTTGAATAATCTTGAATTGATGTTTATTGCCAGACTACAAATTGGCTCTCAATACCATTGTTGAAATATATGATGTATCTTCATTACCTTTATACCTGATTTAATTAAAAATAAAACTATGTTTTCTCTTGTGATCCCTTGGTTGTTCTTTACACACGCTTCCGATTATCAGTGGGTGTCACAAGAGAAAAGTGGTAGCAGAGCTAGGTTCCACAGTTCGTGGAGTGTGGCTCACGGTTCGTGGTTCAACGTTTTTGTGCTCTGTTAGGTTTGAGATAACTGCGGAGTAACCGTGTATTGTTAATATTGTTTACTAATACTTGTCTGTTCTGTTTCACGATGTCCAAGACCATGGTTCCGCCACTCAAGCCTGATTCCAAGACTTCGGCAATTATGAAGAAAACTGAGATTTACAAGCTTAGCCGCGACCAACTGCTGTCTGAGCTCAAGTCCAGGGAAGTCCCAGTACCACCCAACGCGATGGTGGGTGAGTTACGCTCTCTTCTATCTGAACTGTTGAGTGAGGGAGGGGAGGCTTCGACCAGCCTTGGTATGGCCAAGGTTGCGAGTGGAATACCTCTTGCCCCTTCCCACGCTTCCCCATCCGTGCCTGTAGGTTATTCTAAATGTCAGAGCAAAGTTTTAATTGAGATTCTAGGTCGTATCCCTGTATGTGATGGGCAGAACCATACTGCTCTGTTTAATTTCTTAGTAGAAGTGAATAGGGCTTCATGTCTTATACTTGTAAACGAACCAGAGTTTCTTACTTTATGTTTGACGAAAACGTACGGCTTTCTCACCGAGCTGTTTTCTCAGGGTATTCAGGCCTATTTATCCCTTAAGGCTGTAATAGATCTGGTATTGAACGCGTTATTGCCCATTAGAATAAAACATAAGTTATGTAGAGAAGTGGTTCATAGTTTTCAGTCCCCCCATGAATCTTTCAGGAATTTCATTCTTTCCATCACTGAAGCTGCCAGTGTACTTAATACTGAGTTAGAGGAGTCCGAGTTAGTAGACATCATTCTTGAAAACGTGTCACCCTTGACCAAGCGCCATTTTGTTTTCTTCAAAAAGCCCACCTATATACAGGATCTTTACTCCTTGGCGTCGGTCATTGAGGGGACTCTTCTCTCAGAAAAAGAGTACCTGACTGCGCATTCGCCCACACTGGAAAATCACGCGCTAACGGGTTTGAGTCCCGGAGCAGTCTATACTGCGTTGTCTCTTGACCCCTCCTTACCTGCTGGCCGTAATAGGTCTACTAGTGGGAATAACTACATGGGTTCGAATCCCGGAAACCATGCGCCCCATGATTTATCCAGAGTTAGATGTTACCATTGTAATAGATTGAGCCATGTCCATAGACAGTGAGTGGAGGGAAACCCCTGAGGCGCGCTCGTGGTCGTGGTGCGGTCGCTCCTATATTTTATAAGCCACGCGTTCTGAGTACGTGTGTTTCCATTTCTATTGGACCCGTAGAGTGTGTGGGACTTTTGATATGGGGGCCAGTAATTCTTTACTTGTAATACATTTCTTGATCTTATTAATGGTAAAATTAATATTTTGTACGAGTCCATGGAGCCGAAGGCGTATGCCGTGAAGAATGGGCAATGTTTGTGGGTTTCTTGTAAAGTTAATCTTCCGGCTAATTGGGGTGATTTTCATGGAATCACTCTTTTTATGTTCTGCCGAACCATCCTTTTGATGTCATCTTGGGTAATGACTTCTTGTATCAAACCAAGGCCAAGTTGAACCTAGGTGAACAGCGAGTGTCATTTTGTTTCGCACCTGGAGAATTTATCCCTTTTATGTCGTTCAAATCCCCTTTTGATCTGTTTCACGTTAGTAGCGATAGTGAAGCGATAAATGACGTGGTCAGTCAATTTTCTGACGTCATTACAGATAGGTGGGGGTAGTGTGACATTTTGCCATATGACATCATTGTGAAGGATGACATTCCAGTGCGCTCAGGTCCATATTCCTGTGCACCACCCAAATTGGAAATCCGTAGGGAAGTGGTCCTTGACCTTAAGAGGAGAGGAGTTATTCGCCCGTCCAAATCCCCCTACTCCAGCCTATCTTTCATCATCCCCCGCAAGGGTAAAGGGTACCGCCTCATTGTAGATTACAGGAAGGTGAACAAAAAGATTGTGTTCGATCCCTATCCAATGCCTAGCATTGAGTCTGCATTCCAACATCTTGGCAAGGCTAAATTTTATATTTTGATTGACCTTAATGCGAGTTTTCTGCAGTGCGCGCTCTCAGAGTCATCCAAGAAATTCACGGCGTTCGTTACCCCATGGCAGGTCTATGAGCTCAACCGTGTGCCCTTGGGCATTAGCTGTGGGGGGAAAGCATTAAATAGGGTTCGTTTTTAATTACCTGCATGACATTTGCATTTACAGCGACACTCTTGATGATCATTTAGTTCATGTTAAAACCGTTTTGCATCGTCTGCGCTTGGCTGGCCTAACCGTTAACCTGGAGAAGGTCACTTGGGCAAAGAAATCTATCCCCTACTTAGGCTACATTATCTCCGAGGGGAACCTTCTCGTTGATCCGGAACGTGTAAAACCCATCCTTGATTTTCCTGCCCCTAAGAACTTAAAAAGTCTGTTGCGTTTCTCAGGTATGTGTGCGTACTACGCCAGGTTCATCCCCATGTTTTCAGAAGTCGCCTGCGCCTTTAACTCTCTTAAGAAAAAGGGTCAACCTTTGTATGGGGACCGGAACAAAACAATGCCTTTCTCTCTCTCTCAAGCGGCATCTAGTGCCCCCCTCAGTAATGCGCATGCCTGACTTCTCGCTCCCATTTCGGATGCATGTAGACGCGTCCTCAGTAGCGCTCAGCACTGTGCTCTCTCAGTTAACCCCTGACGGTGATAGACCAGTAGCATTCGCTAGTAGGACTCTGAACGCCGCAGAAAGGAAATACAGTATTTATGAGAAAGAATGTCTCGGTTGCGTCTTTGCGGTCAAGAAGTTTTCCGACTACTTATAACTGAGAAAGTTTGATCTATTCACCGATAACGTAGCTTTATCTTGGATGTGGAACCATCCAAAACAACTTTGCAAGATAGGGCGTTGGGTTTGGAGACTCTCTAGATATAGCTTTACCACCCATCATATTGCCGGGAGGTTCAATGTGGTAGCGGACGCGTTATCCCGGATGTCTGAAGATCTAGACCCCGTTGGGGAACACCCAGAAACTGACCCCCTTCGTGTCATCCACACTATTCCAGAGTATTTTATATCTATTGGTGACCACAGGTGAAAACAGGTAGTGGAAAGGATAAAAGCTGGAGAGGTCGTGGGTAACTAATGTGTCCGTAAAAGTCTCTTGGTAGTCAATATTAGAAAAAGGACCAGGTATTACGTGCCGGAGAAACTCAGGCCCATGCTCCTGAGATACTTCCACAACTTATGTGTTCGATGGGCACTGTGGCATACTTAAAACCGAACGTAAGGTGTCAAAATAGTTTTTTTTTGCCTAATTTACCTAGGGATGTCAGGGACTGGGTACGAAGGTGCGAGCCATGCCAGAAGGCAAAGCATCCCAGAACTCGAAAATCGGTCTTCCCTCTGCCAATGTCACGACACGCCCGTGGGAAAATGTTTTTATGGATTATGTTGGACCCTTCACCCGCACCTCACTGGGTAACATTGCTGTTTTGATTGCCATTGATGCCTTCTCTAAATTTGTGATTTTAATACCCCTTAGGAATATGAAGGCATCGACCACTGTCAACTCTTTATCTAGGCAAGTTTGGGCATTGTTAAGGACCCTTAGAATAATTGTGAGTGATAATGGGCCGTGCTTTAGGTCAAAGGCTTTTGGGGACATATGTTTCTTATGGAGTATAAAGCACGTGACGACCAGTCCTTACAACCCTTCCCCCAACCATGTGGAAGGGTTCAACCGCAATTTAAACGTGGCTCTGACTATATTCCATCACCTTGACCACTCCCACTGGGACCAATACCTTGATTTCCTCAACCTAGCTTTCAACTCAGCCTTCCACGAGTCGATCCGGGCAACCCCGGCTTCTATCTTCCTCAACCGGGACTTGAACCATCCCCTTTTGGCCATCTGGGATGTGGAGCCGCTCTTGTTGGAGTCCACCCACCACACATTTGAAGAAAAGTGCGAGCGTGCCTTCGTGAATCTCCAGAAATCACAAATGAAAGTAGCTTCGGCTTATAATCGAGGGCGAGTCCCTATTTCTTTTAAGGTTGGAGATCAAGTGGTTTGCAAGTGTTTCCCCCAGAGCTCAGCAGCGGACAGGTCGTCGGATAAGTTGGCTTTGAAGTGGAACGGGCCATGGTTGATCGACAGATTCCTAACTCCCGTCTCAGTCCTTCTGAGGAAGGTAGCAGACCCAACTTTAACACGACGAGCCCATGTCAGCCACTTAAAGGCAGTGCTACAATGAGTCAGTGCCCTGTCCCCTATTGTTAGTGGTGTAGTGAAGGTAATCGTTCGTTATCGTTGGTCTGGGCACTTTATTAGTTTTGTGTTTTTTTGTCAATTTAGTATTAAAGGGGGGGGGGACCTTCCGATAACGTTGACTTTATAGGACAGTGTTATGTGTTTAATGTTATATTGTTTAACTTTGGTGCCTGGAACTTGCTAACAATCAAGAGTGCGCGTGTGCGTCAGCCGAATATAAAGACACCACAGGAGATGTACCTTAAAAAACATTTTCGCGGATTGGGTGCACCCGATTTGGCTCAAGAACAATAGACCATGCAAGGATGATTATGAACTCTGTATTGTGGGATAAGTTTTATATTTTCTGTTTTGTTCTCAGAGAGGTCTTCCCCTTCCTCCTTCCCCCCTCTTTCTCTGCGACTCTGCGAGGTAAGTGCTGGACCTATCTTGGGCTGGACGAACAAGACCGGGAGTTACATAGAATATATTGGCTGGCTGAGATGGTTCATCTGGAACATGGATGGCAGGAGTGTCGTGTGGCACGGTTGGTGGGCTCCAACAAGGCAGGGAGAGAGTAAGCGATCGACTACAATGGGAAACCGTGGAGATCAATGACTTGCCGACCGGATCAAGTTCAGAGGGCCTCTGGTGAGGGCTCAGGTCTTCTCTCCACCCAAATATTTCAAGACTGAAGACGACGGGGATGGCGCCACCTTATCATTCCTCTCAAGTCTTCATAACCTATAGGGTGTACCCACTTCCCCTACTGGGTACATATAATACATAGAAAAACAGTCATTTTAACAAAAGATATTTATTATAATAAACAATTAGATAATTGTCAGAGATACAAGTTTCACATGATTGATTATGCGTTACGCTAATTATTAGCAAAGAGTAAATCACGAATATAACATTTACACAGTCTCATTTGGTAGAGTCGAATATTAATAGGTATCCACAGACCTTGATGTATTCTTAGCTGATAAATCCAGCTAATTGAAGGCTATGAAACAGGTGTCACTAAAGTACTACTGCTGGTCTTTTTCCCCTATGGTACTGCCAGAGCATTATATCATAATATATCTGTATTAATTTACTTATTTAATATCCACTGTTATTTTTATGAAAAGTAAGGATGTAGACATATTCTTTTACAGTTTTCGTGTGCGTACACCACGTGGCTGGAGTACGCCAATTTAGGAATTATCATCCACCGGGAAAAGCGAAGTGTTTTAGTTCATAAACACAATAATATTAGTCTTCTTCTTTGATATTTAACACCGTAACTATCAAAAGACAATATGTTTGATCAACCACGTGTTAGGAGGTAAGACGATAGGTAACTTAGGTATATCAGAAGATATAACTTTAGAGACAGTTTATATTTAATATGCTGATATAATTTCTATCTTGCATAAAATCACGAAAATATTAAATATTTTCTTGTAGCTGTTCATCCATTTGGTTGACACGCTACAAGGGGACGGGGGTATTGTAACGATGTTACAACCAATAACAACATCTTACGCATACCACACAGCAATATGGAATTACAACACTCGCTAACACCGGCTTGGCTTCTCTCCTTCTGATGGAGCACTAACACACACTAAAACATCCTCTCCCGTGGGTTGAACAATTTCGACTGAAACGAGACGCTGGTCAGCGCCTCGCTCGTCATCGAAACCCGGCCCACAATAAACAAGGACTTAACTTGACCAAAATCGTTTCCGATTCCGCCATCTGGGATGTTCTGTAAACTCCAGGTAGTTACTGGACTGATCTCTAAGTTTCGAGAGCACTAGTCTTCTCCCTTCCTTTTGTTCTTTGTTTCCACCCTGCTTTCCCCCTCCTCTGAGAACATGTGTAGTCTGTATTTACTATATAATGGCTTGAATTGTTTACCTCGCCACTCATTGTACCACTGGCTTTCATATTGCACAAAGGTGAGGTCGCCGATATAAACTAGGGCTAGGGAACTTTATTCAAAATTCTGTTCTGATATAAATAATGGGGAGGGATACTTTTCAAAATTGTTGTTTGGGCATACTTTATCATAATCATGTTTTATAGAGGGGTTTTTTGGTGGGGTTAAACGCGGATGAACCGCGGGTCAATAATATTTATTTTAAGGGAAATGCATGATTTGCGTTAGTACTCTTTGTGTACTTGTGGCGCGCTCTCATCTTCACCTAGTTCAGTTAAGCGATTACATTGATATTTTTACAAGTTTCAGGGACGTTATTAAAATAATGTATTCACGCTTTAATTGCGTGGGTTATTGTATATATTAAAATTAAAATTAGGTTATCATGTTAGATTGTATATTTTCTAACGGCGGTTTACGAATCATATTTAAGCACTTCAAAGTAAATTATAAAATGAAATTATCCATTGTTACTTAGGTATAGGATTCAACGACAATTGTTGAGACTTATATATCATATATTTAATCACTTTATCTTAATATCCTTGTGTCTGCTTTGGCAGGGTACATTATTTATTATATATCGATATTTAAAGTAAATCTTATGGCTTCACAATTTCATGTATATAGTTTGAATAATCTTGAATTGATGTTTATTGCCAGACTACAAATTGGCTCTCAATACCACTGTTGAAATATATCATGTATCTTCATTACCTTTATACCTGACTTAATTAAAAATAAAACTATATTTTCTCTTGTGATCCCTTGGTTGTTCTTTACACACGCTTCCTATTAGCGGTGGGTGTCACAATTGAGCTATACAAAAGTTTTTTTTGTCTTATGTTTGGGGAAGAGGTAGTAAATTGGTCACCCCTTGGCCCATAACCTGGTCAGGCATCAGACTGTATTGATAAACAATGACGAAAGATTAACTGTCAATTATGATGACGTTATAGAGCTTGAATGCTAGAGTTGCTTCTTGCTTGTCACGCAGAAAATGTTTGAGAAACAGTGACATTTGCTCTTCCTCCATAGTTCACCCTAGTAAACATTAGACCCAGCAAGAGTAATGATAACCAAATGTTGTTTCTTTCGATACCGATACGAAACCAGAGTGTGAATACTAATATCATTAAAAATATCGGTAAAAAAATATAGAGTAAAAAATTACCAGTATCGAAAGAAAAATACCAATATTAGTAAATTATTGATACTTTTTTCTCATTCATACATGCAGTCCACCCTTCTAGTTAATTATACGTGAAAATGGTCTTAGTGAATTTCTTGAACCAACCTCTTACAATGTTCATTGCGATCTGTGCATGGCTGCGTCCATCTCATGAAGAGGTTTCCTGTTTACGTCTTAATGATGGAGAAGGACAGATAATTTTTTGGACGCTCATTTGTTTTCAGACGATTCACTCTTCCTTGATATCTTCCAGTCGTTTAGTTAGAACTAAGAAAATTCACCAGAAAATCAAGAAAATAATGATATCTTTATTTAATATTAATTTTCAAATGCAAGTCAGTGAGGTATTAAGCGTCAAACTCATCTAGTCTCATTTGCTGGTGATGGGGAGTTTGGAGTTTGAATCCCAGCCGTGTGCACTAAGAGTGATTACTTTTAGGATGGTTTAACGTTATTTCTCCACCAAATTTACTCACCCTTCCTCAACCCTACTTTATTAGTGTAACTAAAGCCAAATAAACCCACTTTCACTTCGATGACCGCATGCTCTAGGGCGTCACCCACTCGCTTAATAAACTGGACTACCTCTATTAGGGAAGATCAAGGTTCATATAATTTTTGTGTATATTGTGTGCGTTTTATTAATTTAATATCCTCTCTCCCTCCATTAAAATGTGGCAACACTTCTTTTAGTTCTAGCCTTTTTACCACTAACACATTGGCGTAATTAGTACATATGTGTGTATTATTATTACTATTATTATTACTTAGCGTCGCGTCTTACTATCCATTCGGGTTATACGCTTAATTACTAACTTCGCTAATAGATTAGGAATTAAGAAGGTTGAATATGAAGGAAGTTAACCTTCATTTGCCTGGAGGGAGAGTGGAAAACCATTTAGGAAACCCTCCGGTTCACCCGAGCGAGATTCGAACCTCAATCTCCCCACCATTGGCAGTCTAGCTTAACACAAAATTATAGCGTTAGCTAACTACACCATTGAGGTGAGTCATATGCTTATAACCTGAGAGGTTAGTAAGATTCGATGCAAATAAAGATTATAAGCTAGATAAAACTTTACACCTCTAGTGGTGTCAAGTATGCCAATATACAAACAAAACTAGATTTCAATAAACTTTATAATGACTATAGAGCCCTCTATTTGTGAACTTGAAGCTCATGTTGCCACGATGGCCGAAATAAAAATATTACAATTGTATCGCCATTATATTATTTGAGTAGCATATCAATTTATAATACTAATGAGTTTAAATATTTAAGAACAATTTAATTATCAATACCGATATTAAATTGGAAATTAGTAAAAGAATACTGTCGGGAAATGCATGCTATTACTCGATCAGTACTTTTAAGTTGTTAGCATTTCACATGCTGTCTAGAAATATGAAACTCAGAGTATACAAAACAAAAAATTTCCAGGTGTTCTCTATGGGTGTGAAACGTGGTCTCACACATTACATGACGACAACAAGTTTAGGGTGTTCGAAAACAAGGAGCTTAGAAAGATATTTTAGCCAAATTGGGATAAGGCTACTGGGGAGTAGAGGAGGCTACATATTGGGGAGAAACATACCATGTAATCATCACAATACATCGCTAGCATAATTAAGTCTCGTAGGTTACATTGGACATGACATGCAGTGCAACTGGGAGAATCTAGAACAGTATTCAACGTATTCACCGGCAAACCCAATGAGAAGACCTAAATGTAGATGGGAGGATAGGATTAGAATTGACCTGGAAGAGATAGGATATAATGAGGTGGACTGGGTAGAACTAGCTCAAGACAGAGATAGGTTGCATAATTTTGTAAATGCGGCAGTAAACTTTTGAGCTCCTAATGCAGGAGAGTAGGTAAATGATTAATACTGAAATTTATTTTAATTAGACATTCATATGAGGTGCACACAGTGAAAAATTTAAAATATATTTATTGTTATTATAAATATTATTAATATTTCACTACCCGATTTGGTAGTCGATTAGTATAAGGTGTCACTATCACAATATACTATATTGCTGATTATCGGGAGGTCGTGGTTCGACACTGGTCTGATGTACAGACGGTTTCTCTTTCCCTAAATGGTTTCCCACTCTCTCTCTCTCTCTCTCTCTCTCTCTCTCTCTCTCTCATTGCACCCACATGTGGGTAAACTTATTCTTAATTCAACCTTCCTCATCCCTAACCCATTAGCATAATTAGTACCCAGACGTACTACTCAAAGTGTTATAAGATGGGGTGCAAAACAATAATAACATATATTTCAATGTGTACACCTCATATGAATGTTTAGTCAATAATATTAAAAACCCATCAAGTAATAGTGTGCATGTTATTAATAAACTTGTTCAAACTATAAGGGTTTTTTAAAGTTTTGATTTAGCAACATAATCTCTCAATTTTCCCACGGCGTGTGGAATTTATCTTCTCATTCGTCTCAGTTGTGGTTACATTGAACGATATGTTTCCCACCTCTGCTCTAAATTGTACTTCATTCCTCATACTTACTACAATAGTATAATTATCTTGTGTATATTCCATACGGGTAATAATATGTGTTTCACGTAAACATGTGGGACAGATATTGTTTAGAACTAATATTGGTCTTAAAAATTAATTCAATATGAACAAGTAGTCGTAGTGTATATTGAGCATTTTTTATACTTCACAAGATTAATGACTATATGCGTGGTAGGGCAATGTCCCTTTAAGCCTTACATTATGAAAGATTTTTTTAAAAATTTGATTAAATAAATCTATAATTTGATTTTGATAGGAATTCCGTTCTGAAAGGCATTTTTTCCTACTAAAATCCTACAATTTCTTTAAAATTTGGTAGGAAAGAAAACCTTTCAGAACAGATTTTCTGCAAAAAAAATCAGTGTGCACATAGATGGGCACGCAGTCTAAGTGATAAGTACATCTAGTTTAGTTTGTGTTTGACAGTGAGTTTGGAGTTCCAAGTCCACTGGGTTTATATATATTGGTCTTTGATAAATCGTTTTCCACTCTTCCTCGACGCAAAATAAGGTAAACCTCCATTTAATCTAAATTCTTCCTTGCTCACCCCTGCCCCATTAGTGTAATTAACATTATTATTACCCTGACGGATAGTATGATGTAGGTCGACAAAATAATTTACTAAGAAACCACTAACAAGTTTAGAATTTTTTACTTCATGGAATCACTACAGAAACTTTACTCCATAAAAAAATCTAGCTTAAAATTCTCAGCATTGGCGAAAAACCACAATAACTGAGTGACCAAACGACTAAACTTTCTCTTCTTTTACCTAAAAAAATCAAAAGTTTCTGGCGTGACAGTGCCACCAACCGACGCGAACCAACAAACCCCCAACCTCGTCAAGTTCCGGTTCAGAGGTGATCGATACTTGATTCATGAATTATGGAACTTTGTCGAAGATAGAAATGACACGGCTCTACAGGGTAACATTTCTCCCCCGTCCCCTCCTCTGACACACCTTCTCGAACAACCCTGGTGCGACGAGTTTCAATGTGACATCCGGTGATTGCTTAAGGGGGTAGCGGAAGTCTTTCACGTGCTCCCCAACTACTCAAATATGTAATCTCTCAAGTTTACTTTAGTAATCTAAGTTTACTTTGGATATGAGTTTGGCTTCAATTATATTTTTCTGCTTTCAAATAAATCATGTTTAATTTATCTTATAATAACTTTGCGAGAAGTAATTTCATATGGCTAGTTTACATTTCTATATAGAATCGTAAAGTCATTTTTGTGTATGACATCCCACTGTGGTTCAGTGTCGTTTCGTGGAGTGTTGCCAGGGTAAGCAGGGATTGCCAGAACTGTACGTGTGATGTGTTCTAACACGCTATGTTTCCAGATCATACGTGGATTTGCTCTTTACACCGCACAATGAACAGTGCTTACGTCGATACTTGCCAATGTGTGTCTTACCGAATGATGAGAACAATTCACAGGATCCAATTCGACGAACGCTGATTACTCTGACCACAACCCACTTCTTTGGTTGTATTACGGTAGCGTTGACCTTTTATGGCAGTCAAAATGTTACCGGTACTAATAGTTAAGTACAGAATCGTATTAAAGTGGAAAAACTGAATAGTAAGCTGAAATTTTAAGGGTTTATATAAATTACATCATGGAATAATAATCCGCTAAGTCCCAAAAAATCCCGACTGGGCTAAGTCCACAATGGTAAAAAATAAGCCACCCTATAGGATTTTTACTTTTTATAGTCTAGTGGCTGAACTAATCATAATATAAAGATAAAGTTTCCATAGAAACACTAATTACATAATTGATGACAATAATTATGTATATTATGTGTTAACACCACATTTTTATCAACTGTACAGGCAGCTTACTGCTGTATGGTAAGGAGAAGAAGACAAAAAGACCAAGGAGTAAGAATTCATCTATAAGTCTATATTCATAAAATGAAGTGTTTGTTTGTGTGTGATGCCCAGCCCAATCTACGGCACGCAGAGATCTGAAATTTTTAACATAGGTGGGCGGAAGGGGGTCTTAATGCATCTCAAGGCCAGATTTATAAATTTTTAGCTAGCTTTATAATGAGGATATTTTAACAAATTTTTGAAGACAGTATTGTAAATCTGATAATTAAATTTTCTTGTAAAATTTGACACCATGGGGCTTATATAATCTTATACCACAGGGAGTCACGGGAAACGTCGTGCGGGATTTCTGGTAATTAATAAATAAAAAAATATTGATACCGGATTTATTATCCCAAACTGAGACAAATGGATGTTAAATATTATGTCATGCTATGTCTGACAATGGTGGCTATACTGACTAAATGTTAGGCTCATTTAATCTGGTTTACTGGTGATGAGGAGGTCAGGGTTGGAATCTTATCCAGGTGTACTCTGTGGTGTATACTAAAAGGCTTACCGCTGTCCCTCCATCATAATCCAATCTACTTTACTCAGCTCTTTCCCGTTGACGTAATGTGTAATACTAGGATGGGGAATGTTTTTTAATTGTTAGACTAATTGTTAAATGTGTCAATACAAATGACGTGTCCAGTAAATGTAGATGTACAGTGACTCGCAATAGTGGGTGGGTGAAAATGAGTGTCAGAGACGTTTGGAATAGTTTACTAAGTGATGGAAATATTGGGGTTGGAATCCCAGATAAGTGTACTGAGATGTATTTTTTTAATGGTTTCTCACAATCCCTTCACCCAGGTACAGAAACACTTTTTCACATTAATTCTTCCTTCCTCAACCCTGACACATATAGTCTTATTATGCAGTTAGCCCTAACGGGTAGTAAGATGTGAGGCTGGAGGCCATTTGACTGTAGGCCTAAAGTATTCAACGAGGGTCGAGTTGGTGAATTAGACCCAGCTCCTTGTGACAATATACGTCTTGTATACATCTCCAATCAGAAAACTATGATAATGTTTCTAATAAAAAAAAAGTTTCTCCCCCGAGTCAAGTATTCTGGTGGCGTCCGATGCTGTCGTCTGTTAACTTCATCTCTCCAACTCTCCCCCTATATCCCCTCTTTTCAGTTTTTTTTTCAGTTGGTCATGAAAAGGCCACAACGCTGTTCATGTTATTTCGGTGCGAGGCCGTGAAAAGCAACCCGGCTCCCAATAAATAAGGACGAGGTGCTTTGATACTCGTAAGCCTCTATCTTCCCCCCTCCCTCCTTATCCTCATCCACCCCCTTGCCAAAGAGTAGAGAGCATAGGATGTACTGCTTCCAAGCTATTAGAAAACATTGCAGATATAGAGGAGATATCTTTAGACTATATATTTTGTTTCAACAGCATCTAAGAACCCGTTCGTATTATAATACTCATAGATTAATTATGCTAAAGGAATATAGATAAGGAAGATAGATATTTTGAGGAAATTTACCCAAATTTGCGTGAAGAGGGAGTGCAAGAATATTTAGGAAAAACCATACTCAGTACACCAGACTGTAATTCTTACCCCGATCTCCCTGTCACCGACAATCCTGTCCAACATGAGAGTGGAGCGTTAAGACTCTACAGAGTCCGTAAGCTTCACATTCATATAGTCTAGTATTTAAGCCTTTAATAGTCCTTGGAAATGAAAATCTTGTATTATTATTATTAGCACCGCGTCTTACTACCCGTTCGGGTTATACGCACTTACGCTAATGTGTAATGGTAGGGTGATTGTGTAGGGTGATTGTGAGATGAAATGGAGGACCTACAGTTTAACGTGGAATCAGAACCACGGTGGAGGCCTGGCATTCCCCACATTCAGAAAATCTTGTATACACCGTCCATATTCTTAATCGCGTGACCAAGCCAACCAATGAGAAGTTCGAAGACTACGGCCACTCTAGCACATGTTCACCTCCTCGCGGTGTTTCTTGGTTAGCACTAAGTACCATGCCATTAAAAATTCCTCATTTTAATCAAAAAATAAATAATAGCACAATAATATCCCTTGCAAAGATCAGGAGTTCAGCTACTTATAAATATTTTCAATTGTGTTTTGCTTTGTTTTAGTAATTTTTTCTAAGATCTGAACTGAAAAAAAAAATAATCCCAAAGCTCCTAATTCTATCTAAAATCAATTATATAATATATTATCAATTTTTAAATAGGTTTAGTAATTTTTGGTTGATTCATAGAATAAATAGTGACACGCCAGAAAAATTTTTAGCCACCACTTAGTTATACTATATATGATAATGCAATTTTAGATTACTAGAACAATTTGTCTCATAGTTAGTAGCCTTTTTAATCAAACTAAAAAATAACGGCAATCAATGGCAATTAAAAGTATTGGAAACAGCTCATTTTCATATTATGGTTCTATATCATCTGGTGAAGTAAATGCCTAATACAGTGAGACCTGCCTTAAATGGAATCGCAAGGGTCCAGGATATTTTTCCGCTAAAGCCAGATTTCTGTTTAATGAAGGTGTACCAGGGACATGCACGTAGCTGAGGTAAAATAAAACACTATACTCATTTATTTATTCACACTATAATTTGTTCGTGTTGACTTGACATTTCAACTCCTCTTAAAATAACGAAAGAGAGAAAACAAAATTCAGTAAAATGTATAGGATTCCTTAAGAATTTATAAATGATGCACTCCAGAACATTGGAAATTTTCCGTATAAAGATTTATTTTGATTTTCATTTCCGTTTTAGACAGTTTCCATTTAATCCAGCCCTAAATTCTCGAGACAGGAAAATATTTCCGTTTAAGGTACGTTTCACTGTATATCAGTTTAATTTAATTTAAATTATTTGGAAATAGACACCTGGACACCCGTAGCCTTTGACTTAGCAATCCAATGCTCTACCACTGATCTATACAAGATTCGTCCCGTACTGTAAGTCATTTTCCACTTGGAGCTTCAGGTTGAGTTATTGATTTTAATTTTGGTCTAAGATTTTATTGGATTAAGGTTAGATTTCAAAAATTTACTGTGCATAATTTAAAAAAAAATTCTCAGGTTTTCATACCGGAGTATATATTAATTTTTTCCCCTGGGTTGCATACTGGAGAATATATATATACATATATATATATATATATTTTCCCAGGTTTGCACTTTGGAGACAATATTATTTTTTTCCCAGGTTCGAATACTGGAGACAAAATTAATTTTATTTCCCAAGTTTGCATATTGGAGACAATATTAATTTTTTCCCAAGTTTAGGTACTGAGGACAATATAATTTATTTTCCCAGGATCGCATACTAGAGACAATATTAATTTTTTCCCCAGGTTTTCATACTAGAGACAATATCAACTTTTTCCCCAGGTTTGCATACTGGAGACAATATTAATTTTTTCCCAGGTTTGCATATTAAAGGTAATATTAATTTCCTTTTACCAGATTTGTATACTGAATAAAATATTAATTCTTTTGAATTTATTGATTATCTCAACGTTGAGAGCAGCCAGTAGTAGCCAATTCATTTCTTTCTTCGGGTTTGAAAGTTTCCTTCCAATACGTTCTATGCTATCCTGTCATTATTAGCTCACTATACGGGATAAAATCACTCATTTATTTTAAATTTAATTGATAAAAAATCCGTATATATTCATCGTCAGGCTAATGATGGCGTAGGAATGGAAATGTTACCAATAAAAACATAAATAGTCGAAAGGAAGACATCAGGAAAATAATATAAATTTGAAATTAGATTAATGTTAAATTAATCACTCTCAAATTTAACAAGTTTAAAAATATACAAATGCCAAATAGTATAGTATCTATCAATACATTAATTTATATACACAAAACCTGTTAGAATAGCTTTATAGATTATTAATTTGTTAGTAGCAAATTACTAAGTCCTGTTTAATTTGAATTTTTTAATCGATTGAATTAATACATTTTATAAGAGTATTTATAAAGTAACTTTATACATATATTATTTATTCATAATTTTTTAAAGATTGTATTAATAATGATAGAAAAACACAAAATTATTGAAAATAATGTTTTATTGTGCTATTTTAGAAAATTAATTGATCCCGTAAATATTAAAACATATTTTTGCACGTGATTTTTTTCAACTTTTAAATACACATACTACACGGGTTTTTATTAAGTGTCACAGGAACAAGAGGCTTCGTGGGAACAGTCTGTCAACACAACATTTTGACAGTCATGCTGTCATTTGTACCCACGCAAACCGTGATATAATATTACTACAGTCTGATATTCATGGGAAGTGCCTTATTAATACTACTAGCACCGCATCTTATTACCCATTCGGGCTTAAGTACTAACTACGCTAATAGGTTAGGAATTGGGTAGGTCGAATAGTGAGAAAATGAGCCCCCATTTGCGTAGAGATACAGTGGAAAACCATATAGAAAACCTCCTCAGTTCACCCGAGTGAGATTGAAAAATTGATCTCCCTGTCCTCGGCAGTCTGGCTCAACACGAAAATAGAACGTTAGCTAGCTACACCACCGAGGCAGTTCAAAACTTGTAGAAATTAAACTACATATTAAATATATATTATAAATATTACAAAAATATGTCTTTATCTCATCTAAACTTTTTCCACTTTTCACTAGTGTAAATACCTGGGTATCCAGAACAGATACTAGGGCGTCTAGCGTAACGTGGTCGTAACCATCCATAGGCTCTTGGTTCGGGTCCTGACTGAGATAGTAGTATACGACCATATTGTCCTGTCTAAATTTATGGCTCAGCACCTGATTGAAATATTTAATTATATTGTGTTTGGTTGCCAGAGAGTGTAGGACCTCTACCAACGATTAGACTGAGTTTGATATAAATTAAAGATAAAAAGTTAGACTTAATTTATTCCACACTTTGATTCAAATTAGCTCTTTTAGAATTCATATAAATAATTGTAATTGCGTTGGAGTTTGACTGCACAAGTGTTTAGCACACG
>CABFVX010008032.1:0-17253 GCA_902151425.1 Timema shepardi | reverse complement strand
TATATATATATATATATATATATATATATATATATATATATATATATATAATTTATGATTTTAGCTTTGTTTTTATTTTTACAGTTATTGGTTAATATCGCTTTGCATTGTGAAAAATAAGCTGACAACAAATCTGCTACGTTAGATAGAAAAAACAATTATTCCAATACATATTTGTTCAGATACCGGATGCTCGTTGCCAAACTTTACCACTCGGTGCAGCATCTACGTCAATACTAACATTTTTATTATTTCAAAAATCAAGAACTTGTTGAAATGGACTTTTTTTTTATCTAAGTATTTTGTAACATTTATTTTATACATGTTTTGATATTTTGACGTTTGATTTGAACCGTCCTTAGCAACATCATAGCATAATAGGAGGTCAAAATCACAAATTAAAAAAAAAGGCAATAGGAGTGACCGGTTGGATTTCTTGTTTTTTGAATATCTGAGATTGACCTTCAAAACCCAGAGCACGCAACTCACACCAGTTGCGGGAATAATATAATGACGGTTGCCCTCAAGGAAAATTAAATGTATAAATATATACCCAAACTAATGATATATCAAAACACACAGAACCTAAGGGTATTATTTTGATTTTTAGCATTGAAAAGACTTGGAGTAGCTTTGTTGATATTTATCTAAAAGTATCATAATTAAATATATATAAGTATAAGCATTATCATTTGAATACGTTTGAACAATATACAGAGATCTTAAAAATTATTAAGTTAGCCGTAGGGTTGGTGAAAAGATTTTCATTTTAAATTAGAATGCTTGAAGCAAAGAACAATATCATAGTTAAATACGGCTTTAACTCAAGACAATTACATTAGAAGAGAACAATAATACCCAAATCAATTATTTACGCACTTAACTAGTTTGTAAAGGTACGTGATCTTCGTCAAAACATAATATCCATTACGAAATTCATATCTACCTTGATAAGTTACAACACGAGTCCTTGAAAATTCCCTCATTATTCCTTATACTTCTATACATATTCCAATTATACATTGATATCTTTAAAAAATCGTACCATCGTACGGCCAATAAACATTCCCCAGAAGAAACACTTTAACTGAAGGTGGAATTTTTCAATGTTTTATTTTTTTAAATTGTCAAAAATCCTCGTTAAAGAAAACTTAGTCCCAAAATTACTAATAATAACCACCATAATAATATCTCTTCAGTCTCGGAATTAATGCGAGAGCTATCTCTATAAAATAATCGATAGTCTCAAAAATAAATATAGTATCTATATCCACACAAATGAATTAACCATCGATTTCCATACAATATCGAGATCCATACAAATTCATTGACCCAAAGTTTAACACTGATCAAAATCTACATATATCATAAGTCCCTCGCTACAAAGTTAATATTTTGAAGCCGAAAGAGAATTTTGAAAAGTTAAAAAGTAAATAAAAATTAATAACCAGAAAAAACATTTAGTCTAAAAAGAATTTAGATCTTACATTTTAACAATCCCGAAGCCTTAGCTTCCAACACCTTCGTCCAAGCTAAATTCAAGTGTGGTCATACATAGCCTCGCCGGACTTATGTACAAACCCCCAGAGAACATTGGAGAACGGGATAAAAGATGAGGAAAAAATATGGATCACCAAGTGGGGGGAGGGGGGACGCGTATGACAACAGAAACCTCTACCATATACTCCAAACATCCCGACACTTCGAGAACGTGGAAGAATAACATATATTCGCATCTTAAGCTCTTTGGGCTGTCCATGTTTGTATGGCGCGCTCTGGTGGTCGCCAATTGAAACTTGAGAGCAGTGGCTAGTTTTCCTCGCGGCGTGCTTTTGCTTGGTAGTGTTTATGTTTTCTTCCCGACTCGTAGTTATAGACGCAAGGCCAGTGAAACGGGGTAAGTTGTATACATTTTTCTTAGTCGACTCTTCTAGGATTGTAGCCAAATGCTGCAGATTTTTTTTAAAGGTCACGGGTGTCTTTTAAAGGTGTATTAAGATATGTTTGAATAATATGGATAGTTACAAAAAAATATTCAAAATAAAAATATTCTAAAAATTAATCTTCCCCTTCCCCTTGTTTCGACCCTAGTCGTGTTGCTTTATTTAAAAACTTAAGACCGAGTTGTAAAGAACCTCCTGTCTAGATTATAGAAGCAAGTTTTTAAAGAACTACACAAGCTTTACCCCTTTTCCATAATGAGCAAAGAAAGCATTCTCTGTTTTCACTTTCTCTAGATCCCTCAGTGAGAGAAGTATTGGGATCGTCAAAACAATTGAGCTCGAGATTTTGATAAATTTCAACATTTCATGACTCTATAAAATTGACAAAGATTTTTCCACGATGTGGTAAGTTTTTTAGTATCTCAGCCTAGAATCAAAACAATTTTACCGTTCTGACTAAAACTTGGTATCTAGGGTTTTAATAAGGTCCCCCTAAGAGTTTTTGAAATTAGATATCCAACCCTAAAATTAATTGTAGTTACTGTTTAAGATTATAAACAAAATGGTTCCTCTCATTTTACCATGATTTACTGTTTACATAAACAAAAGTTTACAACTTTGATCATATATCTCTGCAACTATTTTAGATACTAAATAAATTATCATTGTAAAGTTGTTATTAACTATTAAAAATAAAAAGCTTCTATGCGAAATATATTTTTATAAAACAAATATTTTCCAAGCTATGAGCAAATATAAATATATATTCTAATAGATATTTATATTTGTTCCTAAGCTATTATCATATATAAATATATATTTTATTGTAGTCATTGAAATATGAAAGCGATTACTATGCTCCTTGGTGAACATATATTTTCCTTTATTCTCAATGTTTATGTAACAGTATATAGTATTTAGTTTTATGCTCTGTGGTGGAGTGCTACTGCAACAATGTAAATTATTTAATTTAAAAAATCTTATGATTAGGAAATCCTTCTATTTTAAGATAAAAGAGAGAGAGAAAGTTTTGCTTTGCACCGTACCATTTATTTTAAATACTACTTGGTGCACCCTTATATATATAATGGAAGTTATGAANCTCAACCCTTATATTGGAAACGTCACACGACTGCTCTTATCGTTCCAATGTCCTCTCTCGAAGACTCACGTCATGAATATCCTCTCCTATTCCACAGCTTCCATTACCCTTCCCTTCCTTTCGGTCGGTCACTAAAAAGACGACGGGTTGATGTACTTTGTAAACGTGGAGGGAGAAAGATATAACCTTTCTCCCCTCGCCTAAAAAAACCTTTCCCCCCCTTCACCACCTCAACTTCAGGCATCCTCCTTTCACCCCTTATACACTACACCAACCCACCTCTTTCAGAATTTCTCCGTCCGCCACCGAGTTGACTGGCCACGTCAACCGCAGCGTTCTCTTGCGGGTTGAGTCGACAAGTGAAATACTACATCGATCCACTACTTGACGCTCTGTTTTTGAGCAGTCTCTCTCTCTCTCTCACTCACACACACACACACACACACACACCTGGGCCTCAAACTTTTCATTTAGGCAATTTGAAAGAAACAAACATTACATTCCTTTCAGGATGACAATAAATGGTGAGATCATATTTAGACATGATACAGTAAAACGATTGATTTAAAATTCAACAATGATCGGTTTAATGAAAGTCAACTGGCATATTGAACTGGACGGGAACCTGGATAGCTCAGTTGGTAGAGCGCTCAGATGTAGGATTAGGGTCTAAATGAATCTCTGGGCAATGAAGGGGCACACATACTGAGACGGGAACCTGGATAGCTCAGTTGGTGGAGCGCTCAGATGTAGGATTAGGGTCTAAATGAATCTCTGGGCAATGAAGGGGCACACATACTGAGACGGGAACCTGGATAGCTCAGTTGGTGGAGCGCTCAACTGTAGGATTAGGGTCTAAATGAATCTCTGGGCAATGAAGGGGCACACATACTGAGACGGGAACCCGGATAGCTCAGTTGGTAGAGCGCTCAGCTGTAGGATTAGGGTCTAAATGAATATCTGGGCAATGAAGGGGCACATATACTGAGACGGGAGCCTAGATAGCTCAGTTGGTAGAGCGCTCAGCTGTAGGATTAGGGTCTAAATGAATCTCTGGGCAATGAAGGGGCACACATACTGAGACGGGAACCCGGATAGCTCACTTGGTGGAGCGCTCAGATGTAGGATTAGGGTCTAAATGAAACTCTGGGCAATGAAGGGGCATACATACTGAGACGGGAGCCTGGATAGCTCAGTTGGTAGAGCGCTCAGCTGTAAGATTGATGTTAAAATATTTGCCTGAGTAATTAAGTAAAACACAAATTGAAGGTTATAGCCTAAGACACTGTTATGTATCTGGTGAGTAACACCTAAGACACTGTTATGTGTCTGGTGAGTTGAGCCACTCGTAGGAACAGTATTGAGATAGTTACACTTTCATCAGGGCATAGAACCTAATATATGTGTTTTTGTTTATATACAAAATTGATTATAACATATTTTATGTTTAATTTTCCAATTTTGAATGTGGTAGTATTAATTCAACTATAATTGGTTCGGCAGATAACATAGTAAACTATAATTGGAGACAGCTCGGTGTACAGTCTTATTAAACAAATATTTATCTATATCATTGTGCTTAGAAAATGAAACTATCGTTAGATCACCCTTGAATATTATTGGAAGCAACACGTCACACAGCTGTGTTAGGAAAGTTGCAATGTTAAAATTAGTTAGGGACGATGCATACCTGTGATGAAACAGCGAGTCAAGATCGGTAGGATTTTCCATGTTTTTTGAATTTACATTTTACTCAGTGAGTCTTAAAGATATGACGTTGAAACAAAAACCATAAATTTATAAAATAATTCTAAAAATCCTGTAGGAGCCTTCCTGGCAGGACCTAGATTGAACAAGTGCGTAGTAGCATATGTGTATATCTAGAATAAGAAACAACAAAAAAATTAATTTTAAAAAGCAAGTAAACGTAGTCAAGGAGCGAATAGTATAGTGGGTGTGTAAACTCGTCAGATGAATAGGGAAAATGCTATTAGTAGGTAAACAAAAGGCCTTGCATGGTGAACTGCTTGTTTCCCCCCCCTCCCCTCTATTTCTATTTAGTACATTGGTATTTAAGCGTCAATTTGCTTAAGTGCGTTGAAATGCAACCCGCTTCGCAAAATAGCTTCGATATTTCCAAGTAAGCAACGCCATTAGCTATTCATCGGTAATCAAGTAAATTTTTAATGCGATGAATGGACTTTATGAGGTGATAACAATTTTTTCAATGTCTGTTTTAAAAATCACTTAGCAAGAGTCTTAAGATTATCCTCTTCATTGCACCCCTTAGCATCTTTGCTTCTCAGCCCCTCCCCCCCCCTTTCCCTCAAATTATTCCACTGACCCTCAGAAGATGGAGTGCACACCCCTTTGGTAACCACTGCTGCATATCAACAAAATAGTTTTATTTTTCCCTAAACGCCTTATGAATTACAGCACGCAACCTACTATGCAGTAATGTTAAATAAACTGCCTAACTGTTCTATCTCACGGCGTTTAAAATATTGTCTTACAAGCGATTATAGCCTGGGATCGCAACTATGGTTAAGGGGGGCCGCCTAGGTAAGGGAGAAATTTGCGAACAGACGTCCAGTTCTAACTCAATATTTATTTATAAGATGCGTTATTTCAAAATACGGCTCACACTAAAATAAAGACGAAAGCTTCCAACTAGGCTATTTTTGTTTAAAAACCCCTAGGTTTTTAGTTTTATTATTATAAAAAGGTGTGAAGATATAACATTAAATAATTTTCAACTAATATTTAAGCATATTTGATATGAAATTAAGCTTGATTAAAAAAGGGCTTTAAACTCAGAATTTTTCTAACAAATACAATCATTTTTTATAGGTTCACAATATAAAAGATTGTGCAATTTGAGAACTAGCAGAGAACTTTCCTCTTTACCTTGAGATAAGAAGTCTCGTAGTTTTGTTTACTTTCTTTCTTATTGACATTACAATGGATAGTTGTAGGCGAAAGGTGAAAGGGAATATAATCTTTGAGAGAATAGAGGAGTAATTTTAAAAAAAACTACAATATCATTTATTTTAAGCCATGCTTGACGGGAATTGATACTTTTTCGCTGACAAAGATGGCCACCTTAACAATTAGCCTTACTTCGAAACTCACCATTACTGAAGTTTGAGCCCAAAATCACTCAGATGTGGCGGGTGATTGCATCAAACGCAATGCCTAAATAAAGTATCTGTCGTTATTCATGTATGCATAGTAATGTGAAAATAATCTGGCGATATATATTCTCTTAAAATATTCATTCATATATATGAATATTTTTTAATATAACATAATTTCTAGAGAAAAAAGCCTAACACATAAAAATCTTTAAGGTCGTTAATCAAAATATTGCAACTAATTAGGTATGGTATTTTTTTTTAATTAGTTAAAAAAAGTTTGATAAATATTTCTGAATCTCTTTAAAGGTTTTATGAAAAGGGACGTTTTTATAAAACATTATTTAACTTTTTCTGTGCCGCGTAAAGTTCTGTTACAGTATTCAAAATAAGACCTTTTTCCTGGGGAAATGTATGTATTTTTTTTTCTAGGAATACACTTCCTTTATGTGTGAAAACAATTCTCATTTCTAAAAAGGAAATCCATTGTTTGATGTTTCAAGAAGAACAATACCGTTTCCAAACAATGTCGTTTCAAGCAAGGACGTAATTAAAGACACGGTCTTTCAGTGATCACGGGTAATTAAAATAATGTCTTGTCTCACCCAAGCAGACAATTTCAGACATAAGAATCATGCCTAATGCATAGACAAGAATTACTGCAGAGTATAACTTGCACCAGCATTTGATTGGATGTGGTGAAATCATACCTTTGTGTTTGCGTAAGAAGGACATGGACTACACAATTTCATTTTAATAATATTTATTAGTTTTTAAGTATAATTTTGCTAAAACTTTTTTTTTACCTAATTATTTAAACACCCCAATGTCTAGTACTTGAAACGTTCAACGTAATGGGGCTTGAAATGTTCGACTGGTTAATTCTATAAATATTCCGGTTTAATACTTGAAAAATGTCACTGCTTTGTGTTTGATTCCTTAAGCTAATGTTATATTGATTATTTAAGTTGACAGACAAAAGAAATGAACCTGTCCTAAGACAGAATACTTAATAATAATATTAATAATAATAATGTTGGAAATGTTTCCCTAGTTTACGGTTGATATATTTAATGGCAGAAAATTCCACTAGTTCATGTTTGAAATATTCCACTAGTTCATGTTTGAAATATTCCACTAGTTCATGTTTGAAATATTCAACTAGTTCTTGTTTGAAATATTCCACTAGTTCATGTATGAAATATTCCACTAGTTAATGTTTGAAATATTCCACTAGTTCATGTTTGAAATATTCCAATAGTTAATGTTTGAAATATTCCAATAGTTAATGTTTGAAATATTCCACTAGTTAATGTTTGAAATATTCCACTAGTTAATGTTTGAAATATTCCACTAGTTCATGTTTGAAATATTCCACTAGTTCATGTTTGAAATATTCCACTAGTTAATGTTTGAAATATTCCACTAGTTCATGTTTGAAATACTCCACTAGTTCATGTTTGAAATATTCCACTAGTTAATGTTTGAAATATTCCACTAGTTCATGTTTTAAATATTCCACTAGTTAATGTTTGAAATATTCCACTAGTTAATGTATGAAATATTCCACTAGTTAATGTTTGAAATATTCCACTAGTTAATGTTCGAAATGTTCCACTGGTTAAGGTTTTACATAATCTTCTAGTTAATGTTTGGCATATTCCACTAATTAATGTTCAACATAACCTGCTAGTTAATGTTTGAAATATTCCACTAGTTAATGTTCGACATAATCTGCTAGTTAATGTTTGAAATTTTCTACTAGTTAAAGTTCGACATAATCTGCTAGTTAATTTTTGAAATTTTCCACTAGTTAATGTTCGACATAATCTGATAGTTATATTCCAATAGTTAATGTTTGATATATTCCACTAATTAATGTTTGATATATTCCCTTCGTTAAAGTTCGAAGTATTCCACTAGTTAATGCTTGAAATTTGCCACTAGTTAATGTTCGACATAATCTGCTAGTTAATGTTTGAAATATTCCATTAGTTAATGTTTGAGATATTCCACTAGTTAATGTTCGACATAATATGCTAGTTAATGTTTGAAATATTCCACTAGTTAATGTTTGACATATTTTATTAGTTAATGTTTGAAATATTCCACTAGTTAATGTTTGAAATATTCCACTAGTTAATGTTTGAAATATTCCACTAGTTAATGTTCGACATAATATGCTAGTTAATGTTTTAAATATTCCACTAGTTAATGTTTGACATATTTTATTAGTTCATGTTTGTAATATTCCATTAGTTCATGTTTGAAATATTCCATTAGTTCATGTTTGAAATATTCCATTAGTTCATGTTTGAAATATTCCATTAGTTCATGTTTGAAATATTCCATTAGTTCATGTTTGAAATATTCCATTAGTTAATGTTTGAAATATTTCGCTATCCCACAAGTTTATTGTTGAAGTATTCTACCAGTTGATACAAATCAATAACAGTTAAAGCAGTAATCTTACCAACTGAAATCGAAAACGTGCCTTCTGTTTGTGGTAAGAAGAAGACAAACCAGAGCCCAAATGACACCACCTTGTGGTCTCCCCAATGTCATTCTGACGGGCTACAAGGCGACAGATCCTTCAAAACACCCAGCAACCCCTTTTCGCTATCCTAAGGCACTTAGATGTCGTTTCTTTACTCCAATAAGGTGACCTGGTGGTCTAGGGGGTAAGGTGTCAGACTTCTGTGCTGGCGGCCGGGGTTCAATCCTCGGTTCCGGCAAAGCTTTATCTGATTACCAAACCCTTCCTTCACCTCTTGACAAGACATCTTGTGAATGTGGGGAATGCCAGGCCTCCACCGTGGTTCGGATTCCACGTTAAACTGTAGGCCCTCAATTTCATCCCACAATCACCTTACCATTATACATTAGCGTAAGTGCGTATAACCCGAACGGGTAGTAAGACGCGGTGCCAATATTAATACTAATTTACCCCAATACAGGTCCGTAACATAAACACAACATTCCATTAGTTTATCTAGACCCCTCGGAGAGAGAAGTATTGTGATTGTCAAAAAATAATCTCACGGAACCGAAAGAAGTTATTTTCACGATTACGTCTGTCCGTGTTTCGGTCTAGAGACGAAACCATTTTACCGATTTGATTAGTACTTAGTATTTAAGCTTGTTATAAGGTACCTTTGAGGAAATTTTGGAACTAGATATCCAACCCTAAAGTTAAGGGCTGTTAACTATTAGTATTATTATTAGCACTGCGTCTTACTACCCGTTCGGGCTATACGCACTTACGTTAATGTGTAATGGTAGGGTGATTGTGAGATGAAATGGAGGACCTACAGTTTAACGTGGGATCCGAACCATGGTGGAGGCCTGGCATTCCCCACATTCACAAGATGTCTTGTCAGAGGTGAAGGAAGGGTTTGGTAATCAGATAAATCTTTTCCGCGACCGAGGATTGAACCCCGGACCCCCAACACAGAAGTCTGACACCTTACCCCCTAGACCACCAGGTCACCTAGATGTTAACTGAAGTGCAAAAATAGAATAAATAGATTTTCTCAAAATACGCTCTAACGATTTTGATTGCATTTTTGTATCTGGACACTTTAAAATTATAAAACAAAATGGTGGTAATTCTTATTTTCCTATGAAAATAACTCTGAGGATACACTATATGATCAGAAATTTCCAATTTTGATCGTCTCTTCACAACTATTTGAGATATGAAATAACTTATCCCTTGTAAGGGTGTAGTATTATTTAAGATAAATATTTATTATTTGAAATAGGTATATTTTTATAAAACTAATAGTTACGGAGATATAAGCAAATATATATTTTTGTATGAAGTTCTTTGAAAACTGAAATTAATTTTTATGCTTTTTTTTGGTGGACACAAATGTTCTTCTTTTCTCAATGTTTCTGTAAAAGTGTACATTATTTCATTTATGATCTCGGGTGTATTAATTTTTGCGAAAATGTATATTATTTAGTCTATCAAATCTCACAAGCTTTCAGTAAATTTTTCTATTTTTAAATAAAAAGAGAGAGAGAGAGAGAGAGAGTGAAATTCTTTGCGATGCATTGTACTATTTATTTATTTTTGTATATGCACCCCTTAATAATCCCTTGAAAACCCCCTTTTTGTTCTATGATTACTCAGGTCCTAAAAGCTCAGTTGTAACTTATACTTCTCAATCCATTATCCAAAGTTTGTCTGACATGGCTAAAACCTTCCCCCCACCCCTTCAACCCCCTTTTCACTGCTGCCCAACTTATTTCAAGTCAAAACCGCAACGTAGTCTGAGGGTATGTTGTATGGGGAAGAAGGAGGGGGGGGGGAGGTATTTCTGGATGAGGAAAGGAGGTTTGTTGTAAGGGAAACTGGACACCTCACGTCACACACACACACACATACGGTCTTGTTTCAAACAGGAATACTCTTAACATGTTTGCTCTCTTATTGATCACAATGTTTGAGGAGTGGAGCCGCTTTATGCCCCGGTGAAAGTTTTGGAGTCAGGTTTACAAACAGTCCCAAAATAAGGGTGGAATCGGAAGGTGGGGGTGGGGGTTCTCTTGTACTCGATCTGTGATGTGTACTGGCTACCACGCACTGTGTTTATATTTCTAGGATAAAGTGTAGTTGTCAAGCAAATATACTGTGTTGCGTTTATATATATATATATTTTTTTAGGGTATTGTGTGTGTATATATATATATATATATTTATATATATACACACACACTAGACCCTCAAAATTTGCCAGGCACATTTCAATAAAAGATTAAAGAAGATCAAATATTAACTCCAATGAAAGTGGGAAATTGTTATCTTTATTGAAGATTTAATTATAAACAACATATTTTTGTATATACATTTTAGTGTTTTGAATCTCGATCACCCCCACTTCCATGGGAATTTTGGTCCACCAAGTATTCCTGCACCCTTTTTTTTTTTGTTAAGTGGCTACCAACCTACGAAATTTAAGCTTCCTATGTGCACCCTCATGGAAAATTTTGGCAACTACGTATTTGTGTACCCCTTTTGGGTTGAGGATTACATACACAAAAGAGTTTCACTTTCTAGCTCTACTGGATTTTAAGAGTATTTTGACCAAATAAGCACACAACACTCGCTACCGTTGTGTCAATATGGTGTGAAAACTTTAATTTTGAAATCTTAGTTCGTTTTCTTGGTGAGAAAATCAATTTTGCAGAAGTTGTAACGGCAATCACACAAAAAAAACTACACTGTCAATATTTTTCTGTTACTCAGGAAAATAGCAGTAGTAACCAGATAATACGCAGTAAAAACACGTCCACAATGAACCAACCCCACTCTGTTAACTTTTATTTACGGCCATGATTAAAATAAAATGGAGCGGAAGTAAGCTAAGGAACAAGTGACAAGGGAAATTATTAGCAATATTTAAAAGCAAAAATATGAACGGTTTATTTAAAAATATAACAATAGAGCAGAACACTTTACGTGGTCTCATTAATCAAACAGATATGTTGAACACCAAACAAATAGATAATAACTCCATATCTTTAAATTGCGCAGATAATTTAATAGAGAGTTATAAACTTGTAGTATACCCAATATTCAAATGGGTCAGTCTTGAAGAGACAGAACAACGTTACGGGTTGAATTTAGTACAATAAATAAATTTAAAAATATATCTATCAGGATAATACATAAGGACTAAATAAGGGCCTAATGGGCACCTTCAAAATGTCACTAAAAGTGTATTTTTCATACCAAAGATTAATGGCTTCAAAAACGTTAACTATACATGTTAACTTTCTATAAGAGACTTTAAATTACGTGAGAGTTTGGCTAATAAGACTTTAGTCAAACTCCCCCGGGACTATCAGATCCTGACACAATATTAGGAAATGAAAACATTAACCCTATTAGTAAATAATAATGAAAATATCATATTTAGAAGCCAACCATAGAATAAGATTAGAAAATATAATAAAGTTAATTAATTTCATAATTAATCAAAATTTTCAGAATATTACGTTAAATTAAACTATATTTCAAAATGCAAACAAAAATAAGAAACGCTATGTTGAAGTTTACAAAATAATTACTATTATCCACAAATTCAAAAAATTTACATTTAACTCGTTTAACTCCAAGTCAATTAACAATTGTGGCTATTTAAAAGATTTAATACTCTAAAAGACTCTAGCGCCTAAGTGGCGACAGACAAAATAAAAAAGAGCCTTATTTAAAATTTAACGATCCGGTAAAAATAAATAAATTTAGATAATAGAAAATTTACAACATCTAACATGGCTGACTCTAGGAGTTAAAATTAACTCAGAGTCCAATAAATAAATCTCCATAGTTACGATTCTGATGAAGATATAATATATAAATGTTTATACTGACATTGTCTAGGTCCAGGACAATATTACTTGGTCAAGTCGTGAAATATGATACTCAAAATAGCATACACGCACATCGCAATATATAGTGGATTTTGTCGCAATAGAATCAAGGCGGGAGAGTCAAACACACGGTCGGTGACATCAATGCGGCCTTCTCGAAGCTTTAGAGGGTCACGTAGACCAATTGTTGACTTGGCTCCATCAAACTTCCAACCATTTCTTCAATCACCTGATGTTTTGAAAATAGTTCATCTTTATACCATCAGAGGCCAGGTGAATAGTGATTCTCTAGTCGTGTACAATATTGTCCGGCCCCATTACATGTTAGTAGAACAGGATGGGGTGGACTACAATTTGTTGAAACATCGTAGCTCGCTAAGCCCACTCGTCAATTTAGGATGATAAGTGTAGGCCAGTCTTGGTGTTTGCTAATTTCAGAAGATTCAATCGGTAAGTACACGAACAGTTTTATTATGTTGAAATTGATTATGTAAAGAGAATATATTATGGTTCAGAATTGTTTTATTATGTCGTACCAACTTACATGAACTACAATAGAGAATAGCACTACTGTAGGGATTCTATTCGTGTCGGTATAATTGGAGCGGGTAGTATGACTTACAGAGAGTTATGCGTCAATGTCATTATGGGGACGGGTCCTATTGTAACATGATGTAATGCAATGTCACAACAAGTGCTAACCTAATGCTTGATTAGAGGTAGTGACATGCTACACAAATTGGCAACCACAATAATTGAAAACTTTTGTTGTTGTCCACTACAAAAAATATAATATACCTGTTGAGGCAATGTTCACATTAATTAGTAAACTACTGTAATTATTTGACTTACAATATATAATATAATTATATTTTTATTTTCTAAATTTTCCAAATTTCCTAAATTGGGCTATACCTTTATATTCTTATAATAAATAGCTCATAACCCCTTTATTTATATATATATATATATATATATATATATATATATATATATTTATTATAAGAATATAAAGGTATAGCCCAATTTAGGAAATTTGGAAAATTTAGAAAATAAAAATATAATTTTTTTTGGCCAATATTGACAAAATTTTACTACAGTATTAGTGTTATTTTATAGGTATAAATACAATCATCAAAAGTGATAGCTGAAAAGTAACATGACTTGGTGTGTGAACACATAAAAGTATAACTAATAGCTTTACTAGTTTTCAGTTAAGGTTCTTCCAATAAATACATAATACTCTAGCTTAAAGTGGTGTCAAAAAAGACACATTTATTTTGGGAGAGTGCGTAGCTAACATAGGCTGCTGACGTGCCTGGCTGCCTGGCTGCCTGAAAGCCTTCTAACATACCATTACCAGGCGCTAACACCTGTATGACTAATTAACGCGCGGTACACATCAAAGAACCAACGGAGGAGCTCCCCCACCTACCCCCACTCCAACCAGCCAACCCTTAGGGTTTAGGATAGAGTGCATCTCACTTTAGCAACTCAGATTAGTCCTCTATAACTTGTTCCTTGTTTAAAAGAACGAACACTCGTTTAATTGGTGACAATTTATTAATTCAATAAGCTTAAAATTAATGGCATAGCACAATCATATATATGTTATCATTTTTTTACACAAAAAAACATATATTTTTACTTAACACATGCCTTTACCGCCAAATACAATTTTCCATTAATAGGTTAGATTGAGTTTAAAAGAATTTCAAATATTCAAAAATTAGTCATTTGTAAACTAAGCATAATCCTCCCCCTTCTCTTTCCTTTACATAAAAAAATAAGAGATTTGCTTAAAACTATTAAAATATGTGAAACGAAGTAATATGTTATTATTATTATTATTATTATTACCACGTCTTACTACCCGTTCGGGTTATACGCTCTTACGCTAATGTGTAATGGTAGGGTGATTGTGAGATGAAATGGAGGACCTACAGTTTAACGTGAGATCCGAACCACGGTGGAGACCTGGCATTCCTCACATTCACAAGATTTCTTGTCAGAGGTGAAGGAAGGGTTTGGTAATCAGATAAATTTGTGCCGGGACCGAGGATTGAACCCCGGCCGCCAGCACAGAAGTCCGACACCTTACCCCTAGACCACCAGGTCACCAACATTTATATAAGTGTAGTCATATTCGCTTGGCAGGAGAGTGAGAAACCCTTTAGTTTTTTTTTAAACAACCCGACCGGGACTCAAATGCCTGATATTCCCTTCATTGGCAGCCCAAGGGCCTATAGATAGACCATTCAACAAGCGAAACAGGTTGATATAATTAATCTGTTCGGAAAGTGAAAGTTAAATACCATAAAACTAGATAAAATGTATTAAATACATAAATATGTTTTTTTATAAAGATGATTGTGATTATAAAACACACATAGGTAATTTTTATAGTCTATTTTTATAGAAGGGTTCGACGCCTTAGACGATATAGCCACAATACAACACTTGAAATACCACAGATTGATATTATAAAATTAATAAAATGCATTGTAATAATTAACTATTACATAACTAAATAACGTTTTCTCCACTCTCCACGTCTTAATAGTCATCCATAATATTCACATATCTGCACTGATATGATAGAGAGCAGAAAGGAATTCATTTAAAGGAAATGAACCGACAGTTGCTTGGAATGAGGAGAAAAAAAATTGAATATATCCAAGTAATTTTCCCCAAACTATATTTGAAACCCTGACTTCCCTAGTCATCGGAAAAAACCATACAAAATTAGACTAACACCTTAGTCCACGTGCCCCCCAGTGTGGTTCCAAAAATGACTCGATTGTAAACAGAATATAGACACAAAATAAGTCACCAATAATTCATCAACAAGTGTATATTTTTGTGTTTCCAATCACCAAAATTACCAAGATGGGGAATTTAGTTGGTATTTCAAACCAACAAAAATTTAACAGGATTAATGTGACCTGGTGGTCTAGGGGTAAGGTGTCAGACTTCTATTCTGGCGGCCGGGGTTCAATCCTCGGTCCCGGCATAGATTTATCTGATTACCAAACCCTTCCTTCACCTCTGACAAGACATCTTGTGAATATGGAGAATGCCAGGCCTCCACCGTGGTTCGGATCCCACGTTAAACTGTAGGTCCTCCATTTCATCTCACAATCACCCTACCATTACACATTAGCGTAAGTGCGTATAACCCGAACGGGTAGTAAGACGCGGTGCTAATAATAATAATAATAATTTATTTATATTTGTTTGAATGAAAACAGAATCTAGGGTGAAATCAAAAATAAATATTACACAAGAGATTGTGTATTACATTTTTAATCAAACACAATTCCCCTACTTTGATTGGTTTTCAAATGTTGAATGAATAGCACCACTTTACTTAACTGTATTTATCTTAATATCATTGTATTCCTTAGTCCTATAGTTTTTTTAAAAAAGAAATCCTCCCTAGTTCAACCACCTTGTATCCTAAAAAAAAAACCGTCCACAGGAAGCGATTGGAATTTCAAAGTAGGCAAACCTGAAACTTCATTTCTTCCGAGTCTTTGGCTCCTATTTCCTCCTTTTAGGTCTGTTTATTTTTCAACCCTCTCCTCCTAGAAAGAGTGACGGATTTCAGGGACTCTGGCCATTCGTAACCCTTCTTACCACCCCCTATCAACCACGCAAACCTTATCTTCCCTTTACTCAGCAAGCAGTAAAGACTTGGAGAAAGAGAACTTCTCATATAGGTTTAAGTAGTATAAGCTACAGTTTTATTTGGATATAAATTAATTGATTTAATTTAAATAGATATTTTATTATTTATTCCTTGTTCCTTGTTTTAACTGAGTATTTACTATCATAGGTGGACTTGATGATTTGTTGGTGATAGGGAGATTAAGCTAGAGTCCCATCTGTGTGTATATAACTTACATAATTTTATGGTTTAGTTACACGCATAGTCACAGCATAGTATCGTAACTTTTCTTCTTATTCTAGAAAGACATAGAGTACCAATACATTTCTGCCGATACCACATCTACAAACTATCCAATACTTTTATTTTCCTATTTGTCAACGCATATGCACATTAGTTTTAGAAAATGCATGATGTTAAAAATACCAAACCTAATTTCCTCAGCGGTAAGTAAGAAAACGGCAACATTTATTTTCTGGCTGATGGTCAAGTTCACTCTCAAACGAGTCAACCACACAGAAAGTTCTTATACCTTGAGAGTCCTCCCAACTGAGGCCAGGTCGTTGTAATACTAAATAAGTACCAGGGAAAGGTTTTCTTCGATTTGTTCGACATCAACGGGAAAAATAAATCGTTACAATTAGTTAACAAGGAATTAACAGTAGTAATAGTGGTCAAATGGTTTAAAATATCACTCATGTAATATTCTGTATTGCCGATGTCAGTGATATAAAGCTTCGAATCCCGGGCGGGTGTATGAGAGTGGTTTTGCATAAATATTTTTTCACTCTCTCTTTCTCTATCTTTTAACACAAATACTGGTATACTTCCTCTAAATTTTACCTTTTTAATTCGTAACATATTTGCGATATTGTTAGATGTTTGTAAAAAGCGTTGTTAAAAAATTAATATATAATATATAAAACAGAGACTTTTATTACTAGTAGTTCTGTGAACAGTAGACCTCCCTCCATGTTATTATCGTTACTATAGTCTTACTAGTAGTTCTGTGAACAGTAGACC
>CABFVX010008031.1:0-26721 GCA_902151425.1 Timema shepardi | reverse complement strand
GAGGATCACTTCACGAGGTGCGGTGAGGATCAATGTTAAACCTTATGGGAGAAAGTGGGCCAGAACTCTTAATTTAACCACTACTCGTATGTGCTCGGCTCTCACATGAAATGTTATCACGTATTGACACTTTCCAATGTCCCGACTGACTTCCACAAATATTGACGTAGTCACACGATGGAAATACAGAGACAGGAATGTGACAGCAGAATAGTGGCTTGAAACTTGATTATTGTGGCTGAGCGGCCAGAGGGGCCGACTACAGGTTCCCACAAACTATAACTTAACCTGAAACACCCCAATCCCGTAGCGACGTCCGAAATATCCGCGCATTTACATTAATGGAGTATAGACTAGAAAGGTAGAATTATAGATAACTGTGCCTGAATTTGCATGAGGTAAGAGTGGGGAAACCATTTTAGAAAAACCACCTCAGTATACCTGGCTGATATTCGAATCCTGACCTCCCTCCCATCACCATCAAACTAGAGAAAACGAGACTGACGCCTTTGTGCACGTGCTCACTGATTGGGGCTGCTTGAGAACGTTGAAGAACAGCTAATCCTCAGAGGATAAGAAATTACTCCTAATTACTCTAATCTTCGTGTGGCGCGATTTTTTAAATTTTAATAAGTGCTATTTAACGTGCACTTTCTAAAACAACGATATCAGCACACGACTTAAACACGAGCTTAGCGAACGAACAAACACAACATCCAGTCCTAGGTTGTAATGCTTTTAGTTTTATGCTTTATACCAAACAACAATTTTAACATGCTTTCGCAGTTATTATTACACACACACACACATATATATATATAATATTAACACTGCGTCTTACTAATTGTTCAAGCTATACACAATTATCTTTACCAATAAAATGTAGAGCTTATGTATCTGTCTGTCATGAGCGTTGCGCGATATCTACCGCACGCAGAGGGCTGAAATTTAAAAAAAATAGGGGTCCCTGTCCACGAAAATGTGCATCCGAAACAGGAATTTTAAAATTTGATTTTTTTTAAATTAACTAAAAACTGGGTCGGAAGAAATAAAATGAAGAGTTTTTTATGTCTCCTTGAAACAAATAAAAGTGTTGCCAGGGGTAACCATGCAATCCATCCTCTGAAGTTTCGCAATCAACTTCATGATAAGATTAAGTATTATCGTTATTATAAACATCAACTGCAAGGAATGTGTGGAGGAATCTTATCTAGGGAGACTAGCTTTCAATCTTATACGGGTGCATTTTTGTGATTTTAAATTATCTGTAATGCTAGTCAAGTCACTGTCCTAATCGTATTCCCTTAGGGTAGATAATTTAAATCATGACACGTACATATATTGGCTGTGCCAGTTATTAAGTTTAACGTTACTATTTGACAAAAACTTCCCCTGACCTGACTGAGTCTGATATACTGGAAGGAGAAACGACCACATCTATAGGAAACCTTAGTTTAAGTATGATTTTGATAGGAAGAACAGTAGAAGCTAGTTACTAAAGTTACTAAAACAATTTTAATATATTCATAAATCAAGTAATATTATCTGCAGCTGTCACTTTTGGTCGAAACTAACAATACCTATAAAATAACACAACAAATATAGGACAATTTTATCACTGTTGGCCATAAAGAAATATGTTTGAATTTTCTCTACTGTTCCTCCAACCAAAATCAGGGTATATAATAAAATCGGTAGACTATGTAACTTATAATAATTATCTTGAAGTATTTTAAGTTAACGTAAATTATACATAAATGCATATCACTTTTCCTAAAACAACAAACACAAAAAAAAAACTGGATTGGTGGTCGAATGGTGTAATACGTCACTGTAGCAAGACTGGTTTTCCGCTGATGAGAAAGTTAGAGTTTGAATCTCAATTGGGTGTATTGAGTTTTGTTTGCTGATTTACCACGCAAATTTGGATATATTTTCTCTAAGTAATGTATTCCGCATTTTTATCCAGTCGCCGTAAATATGCGGATATCCCGCTGGCCAGATACAGTAGCCCCATGGCTTCTTTGGTGCTGACTGACGGCTTTGAAAAGTTACCAGACCAAATTATGTATCCCTACACTGAACCATATGATCTGCAAAAACGTGTGTTTTGCAGCTGTCACTTCTGACATTCAAAATTTAGGTATATACCTAAATGTTGACTGTCAGAAGTCGGCTGTGAGCTGTCAGTCAGCACCAAAGAAGCCACGAGGCTACTGTAGCTAGACGTAGTGCAGGAGAGTGATAATCTCTGAAATCAATACAAGTAGGTAACTTCTGGCATTAAAAAGTATATGATTTGTTTTATTACACTAGTACTCTGATTAATACCAGATTACTAATCTCAGGTAACATGATGAAGAGGGTGATCGCAAAGGATATACACCAACATTTTTCTGTAAAGAGGATGAGGAAACAAGTTGCACTCTGCCGAGGATGAAACCATAAATTCCCTTGTAAGAGTATTCGGTATTTCTTCATTGACTGGGCGTTATTCTGTCTCCAGGAGAGGGCGTCGTGCTGCCTCCAAGAGGCGCAGTGAGGCACTACGCATCACTTGACAACGGACGGAAATGGGGCTTGGCCAGCTAAGCGGGGATAAGACAAGATGAGTTTGAGAATGAAACAGCGTTGAATATTCAGGTTCACGGTCAACAAGAGTTAACGTGTGCTTTAAGACAAGCGGTTGGGAATATAATAATTAATTATATCTATTGTAGCAGTTAATTTTGTATGTGGCGATATACCATGGTAACTTACATCCTTTACCACAGTATATCTATTCTACCATTTTATATAATGAGGGATGGACGATGCATCGTGGAAGACGATAGGGGCCTATATCTCTATGATATATCGTCCACTGTAATATACAGCCTGATCTACAACAGTTGTGATCTGGTGTTTCATGGACCTTGTCAAGTTTATTTTTATTTTAGATTACTGTAAGTAAGAAGTTAAAGCCACTAATCATCAACTATAAAATAATATGATCAACTAAGCATTGGAACTCTGCAATAATTAATCTTTCGTGTCCTGAATTATATGTAAGTAAACTTAGCTAAATTGAAACAAATACAATGCAACTGGGTAATGCATCGTCCTTCTCGGCGAGGTATTGTCATACTCTCGATGCATTGTCCCACTTAGCGATGCATTGTACTGTTTACCAATAATTGAATGCCGATGCAAAATACAAACATGGTTTAATTTATTGATTGATGGTAAGTTTTCTATACCCATTACGTTCGTAACTATAAAGACTTTCATTTACAATTTGAATTATTCCAAAATATTGTTAAGTAATTTAAACTAATAAGAAATTAAAGTTGTCAAACATATTATTGAGTTGTAAGATTTATCAGTTGGTCGTTTCACGGTCGCAATCGCCCCACCGTTGTTTGATCTTGAATTGTAGGCAGAAGGTCGAGTAGAGTCTTACAGAGTAAGCCTGTTTCATGACATCCACGTTGAATCTCGCCTTATTTTACTTATTACGCGTTTAATTTTATTTTATGAAGCACCGTGTCTTACTACCGCTTTCATTACTCTAATATGTTAGGAACGAGGAAAGTTGAATTTAGAAAATATGTACCCGCATTTGCGTGAAGGTAGAATGAAAAATCTTTTAGGAAAAAACCTCCTCAGTACACCCGAACGGGATTTCAACCCCAATCTCCCTGTCATCGGTAGTCTAGTCTATTGCGAAAGTGACGCCTTAGACCCAGCCTGTGCTCACCAAAGCAGGTACGTTTTTAATCTTTTATTAAAAATATTTTTGATTGTTGGAGAAGAATGGCTATAAATATATCAAATATATTTACTGCTTCAAAAAATTGTATCGAGTTTCTATAAAGCATAATTATTTGTGTTATAGTTAATAAATAAATCTATATTAAAATTAGATCAGAGCTCAAAAATTAACGGTTGCCAGACAATCATTAAGCTTAATTTTTTTTAATAATAATTTTTATTGCAATTTTGAAGAATGTAGGCCTATAAGCTTAACAAAGATTTCTTCACTCAAATGTTTATTCCTGGCAGTACATTCTAGACATCGGTTTCTTTATTGATCAGAGTTCATGACTATTATATTCTGAACATTGGGCACGGGAATCGGACCCGGGACCTTTTGCTTAGTACGCCAATGCTCTACCACTGAGCTATCCAAGAATCGTCCGTGCCCAGGGTCATTCTTCACTCATATTTTAAGGCAGAGTCAATGATGGACGTGTGGAAATCATCGGCTACAAATGTGTGATTTTATTAAGATCACTGCCTTAAAATATGAGGGAAGAATGACCCTGGGCTCGGGACGATTCCTGGTTAGCTCAGTGGCATTGGCGTATTAATCCAAAGGTCCCGGTTTCGAGTCCCGTGTCCAGGTGTAATTTTTCAATTTTCAGAATATGATATCTAGATGGAGTAAATTATCACTAAAAGCGTATACAATTGCTTTGGCTATTTGATTCTTCATGACTATTACCAAAATAATTCTACACATTTTTTTTAATTCTCCTCTCTCCCGCCCCCTGGATGAACATAACCCTGGTAACTCAAAAAATTAAATCACGATATATCGTGAATACAGGTTTAATGCAGACGATGTATCGCGATGTCAACATTCTTGAATCGCCCAGCCCTACTTTCCACACGAATATCGATGTATTTTCTTTTATCTACATGATACGTTTAGCACTTTTCTTTAGACGCATTTATAATCTCTCTGGATTACCCTGATTTCATTTTAGGACAAATACTTATTCAACCCCCTGATTCCAGACCAGTAATTTATCACTTGACAAAGCTACCGTGATTAATATTTGAACTGCCCTTGAAATCAAACAAAGTACTCTTAACTTAGAAGGTGAGTGAGCAACCGAATAAGCTTAAGGGCCAGTTTCATAGCCATATTTAGCACGCCTAAAGTGTGTAGCTATACTAAATACAGAACGACACATACTAGATCAGAATGAAGTGGACCAATTTCATATGCGAAACTGGCCCATTCCATTCTGATCTAGGTAGGTGTCGTCTTGTATTTCGTATAGCGCCACATTTGAGGCGTGCTCAATCTGACTATGAAACTGGCCCTAAGTGTCAGGCTTATAGGTTACTATCAATCTATAAGAAAGGTGGGATGTAAAGGCTCCGTTTGAGTAATTGTACCGGCATTCGCCTTGAGGGGGTATGAGGGGTGTACTGCGTCCCACAGTACCAAGTCAGTCACACACGCTAACCACGCATAAGAAATTACTCACTAGCAGTTCCGTGTCACGGCATAGACAAGTATCTCCTTATTCGCGAGCCGATCCTACGCAGAATATAACCCAGGACCGTTCCTTACGACTTTCAGAACCAGTGTGGAGTCACTCAGCCCCTAGACACGTTGTATCTATATCCAGACGCAGGCACAGTGGGACACGTGGTGGGCGTTAAGAAAGTTATCTCGCTTAGACTGTCATAAATTCCAAAAATATGGGATTTACTACATTCCTCTCTGTCTGTATGTCCTTTTATCTATATAACTTACCTGGCTCTACAACGAAAACTTTGATTGATTTCGTTTAAACTTGATATTGAAATGGGTGACCTGGTGGTCTAGGGGTAAGGTGTCAGACTTCTGTGCTGGCGGCCGGGGTTCAATCCTCGGTCCCGGCACTGATTTATCTGATTACCAAACCCTTCCTTCACCTCTGTCAAGACATGTGGGGAATGCCAGGCCTCCACCGTGGTTCGGGTTCCACGTTAAACTGTAGGTCCTTCATTCCATCTCACAATCACCCTACCATTACACATTAACGTAAGTGCGTATAACCTGAACGGGTAGTAAGACGCAAAGCTAATAATAATAATATTGAAATGTTATAATATGGTTATGCCTTCAAGGCGAAATTGTGATTTAATTCTTGATACAAAATTAAGAATAGTTTACTAATGACTGATTTAAAAAAAAAAAAAATTATTTTAAAATGACCAATATGGTTTTGTTCAAAATGGTTATTTGTGGAGTATTTTATATGAAACACCAAGTTTGTTTTTAAGAAAAAATTAAGGTTACGGTAGATAACTGAAAACAAATTTTTGAACATTTTTTCTAACAAAATTAAATTACACAATAGTGGTAGAATTGTCTATCGTTGACTTAAAAGTATAAAACCTATGGGATCAGGCCGAGGAGGGCAAATAGTAAGCCTACCCTTATCGGTTGTTTGAGACCTCTGACTATCCTAAAGATACAGGTTTGGAAGGTGGGTGTTGAGGAACTGTGCCCCCTTACCCCTGGAGTAAAATAAACCACCAAACAATCCCCGATGTATCCTTAGCCATCTTTGTTGATGATTTGTGGCGTGCACTTTCTAAACACAGTACACTACTTGCATAATATAAAAACATAAATTGTCTGGCGCAATGGATGGAGGCAAACATCCGCGATTAGGCTTCAGGCCGGTTTCCCCGAACATGTGCGAAGTTTGTCGTCATTTCCTTTCAAATGTATAGCAACTCTCCCTAGTAACGGCTCAAACATTCATTGGAGTGCCCTTTGTTAGTGGAGTTTGTTTATTTCTTATTAAATTATAGTGAAGAGAGCAAGCTTCTACATTGTTATTGTTTATTAGGTCCCCCTAGATTGCTATAACCGGCAGAATATAACCAGGGCTCTCAAGGCCTGTAGACAGCAGGATACAACCAGGCTCCTCTAGACTTGTAGACAGCAGGATACAACCAGGCTCATCTTAGACTTGTAGACAGCAGGATACAACCAGGCTCCTCTAGACTTGTAGACAGCAGGATACAACCAGGCTCCTCTAGACTTGTAGACAACAGGATACAACCAGGCTCCTCTAGACTTGTAGACAGCAGGATACAACCAGGCTCCTCTAGACCTGTGGCCGGCAGAATATAACCAGGCTCCTCTAGACCTGTGGCTGGCAGAATATAACCAGGCTCCTCTAGACCTGTAGCTGGCAGAATATAACCAGGCTCCTCTAGACCTGTATCTGGCAGAATATAACCAGGCTCCTATAGACCTGTAGACAGCAGGATACAACCAGAGTCCTCTAGACCTGTAGCTGGCAGAATATAGCCAGAGTCCTCTAGACCTGTAGCTGGCAGAATATAACCAGGCTCCTATAGACCTGTAGACAGCAGGGTACAACCAGGCTCCTCTAGACTTGTAGACAGCATGATACAACAAGGCTCCTCTAGACCTGTAGCTGGCAGAATATAACCAGGCTACTATAGACCTGTAGACAGCAGGATACAACCAGAGTCCTCTAGACCTGTAGCTAGCAGAATATAACCAGTTTCCTCTAGACCTGTAGCTGGCAGAATATAACCAGGCTCCTCTAGACCTGTAGCTGGCAGAATATAACCAGTGTCCTCTAGACCTGTAGCCGGCAGAATATAACCAGTGTCCTCTAGACTTGTAGACAGCAGGATACAAGCAGCCTCCTCTAGACCTGTAGCCGGCAGAATATAACCAGTGTCCTCTAGACCTGTGGCCGGCAGAATATAACCAGTGTTCTCTAGACCTGTAGCCGGCAGAATATAACCAGTGTCCTCTAGACCTGTAGCCGGCAGAATATAACCAGTGTCCTCAAAACTTGTAGACAGCAGGATACAGCCAGGCTCCTCTAGACCTGTAGCCGGCAGAATATAACCAGTGTCCTCTAGACCTGTAGCCGGCAGAATATAACCAGGGTCCTCTAGACTTGTAGACAGCAGGATACGAGCAGGCTCCTCTAGACCTGTAGCCGGCAGAATATAACCAGTGTGCTCTAGACCTGTGTGCCGGCAGAATATAACCAGTGTCCTCTAGACCTGTAGCCGGCAGAATATAACCAGTGTCCTCTAGACCTGTAGCCGGCAGAATATAGCCAGTGTCCTCTAGAGCTGTAGCCGGCAGAATATAACCAGTGTCCTCTAGACCTGTAGCCGGCAGAATATAACCAGTGACCTCTAGACCTGTGGCCGGCAGAATATAACCAGTGTCCTCTAGACCTGTAGCCGGCAAAATATACCCAGTGTCCTCTATACCTGTTGCCGGCAGAATATAACCAGTGTCTTCTAGACCTGTAGCCGGCAGACTATAACCAGTGTCCTCTAGACCTGTGGCCGGCAGAATATAACTAGTGTCCTCTAGACCTGTAGCTGGCAGAATACAACCAGTGTCCTCTAGACCTGTGGCCGGCAGAATATAATCAGTGTCCTCTAGACTTGTAGACAGCAGGATACAAGCAGGCTACTCTAGACCTGTGGCCGGCAGAATATAACCAGTGTCCTCTAGACCTGTGGCCGGCAGAATATAACCAGTGTCCTCTAGACCTGTAGCCGGCAGAATATAACCAGTGTCCTCTAGACCTGTAGCCGGCAGACTATAACCAGTGTCCTCTAGACCTGTGGCTGGCAGAATATAACTAGTGTCCTCTAGACTTGTAGACAGCAGGATACTAGCAGGCTACTCTAGACCTGTGGCCGGCAGAATACAACCAGTGTCCTTTAGACCTTTGGACGGCAGAATATAACCAATGTCCTCTAGACCTGTAGCTGGCAGTATACAACCAGTGTCCTCTAGACCTGTATCTGGCAGAATATAACCAGTGTCCTCTAGACCTGTAGCTGGCAGAATATAACCAGTGTCCTCTAGACCTGTAGCCGGCAGAATACAACCAGTGTCCTCTAGACCTGTGGTCGGCAGAATATAACCAGTGTCCTCTAGACCTGTAGCGGGCAGAATACAACCAGTGTCCTCTAGACCTTTGGCCGGCAGAATATAACCAATGTCCTCTAGACCTGTGGCCGGCAGAATATAACCAGTGTCCTCTAGACCTGTAGCTGGCAGAATACAACCAGTGTCTTCTAGACCTGTGGCCGGCAGAATATAACCAATGTCCTCTTGACCTGTGGCCGTCAGAATATAACCAGTGTCCTCTAGACCTGTAGCCGGCAGAATATAACCAGAGTCCTCTAGACCTCTAGCCGGCAGAATATAATCAGGCTCCTCTAGACCTGTGGCCGGCAGAATATAACCAGGGTCGTCCTCACCTATAGTCGGTAGGATCATCCAGGATCTTCTAGACCAGTGTTATTCAACCTAAGGTATACAAAATATCATAGGCGGTACTTATAACTAAAAGTAAATATATAATTTCATGATAGATACAGAATAATCAGGACCATATTTAGGGTTAACCCTAAGAGACCCGAATGTAAGGACATTTTAATGTGAGTGCAATTTTTCTCTCTCAGCCTCTCCCTCTCTCTCCTAGATCTAAATTATATAATATGGATATCTTGCATTATGCACTCACCAACTTTGGGGGCACAAAGTTGAAAACAAATTATATCTGTAAGTACTCAAACAGAAAGGGCTAAATACCACTGTTCTATACCTATATTCTAAAGGATAGAAGAAGGCTATCCTGAACCAATCTGTTGTGTATTACCTGTGAAAGAAAATGAGCCGCTCATAAAGTGGCCTGCAGGGAGAAATTTGTCGGCATGACTAAAGGTGGAGTTGGGGTCATAACAGTCAGCTGCGGCGCGCTTTATGTTGGTTAGTGGCACAGAGTCAAGTATGGAGCTTGGCTCTCTACAATCCACATGTGTTCACTTGGTTCAAAGAGGGGGAGAGCACTTTTACAAGCGTTGGGAGCTAACATCAGTTTAACAAGCCATCAAGACAGTAACTAGTGACCTGCTTCAGTTGCCGCATGGTTTAAGGCGTCACTCTCTCGTCTGCCGATGATGGGGAGATCAAGGTTTGATCCCGGTTGGGTGTACTGAGGGTTGTTTTCCCTAAACGGTTTTACACTCTCCCTCCTCGCAAATGTGGTTACACTTCCACTAAATTCGACCTTCCCTAGCCTTAATTAGACTATTATAAAGGAGGATATTGTGGTCAACTTTTCATAATACTTTTTGAAAATGAGAGTTGAAGAGAAATATATAAACATATTCGATGTCAAGAAAATATGCTAGTTGCGTTCAAATACAATAATAATGTTTCTATTTCTGTCGGAGTATTGGTTTATTGATGATCACCAGGAGAATACTTATGGAATGACTGCTGACAGAGGATCACTAGGGATTTACTGGTGGAATATCTGGAATTGACTGAGGGTCTTCATGGTATTATATTTGGAATACTGACTGAGTGATGACCAAGGATGATAGGTGATATACGAGTTGTCCGTAATCCAAAGAAGGCTCCAAACGTTAATAACCCAAGCTTGTTAAATAATTGTAAGGAACACCAATCAAACCAATCAGGACGAGACATGACCCCCAGCTGTTCTTGCGTCATCAGTCCAACGTCCACAATATAACAATGACATCGCCACCGCTGATTCAATTGTGACAACTAGAAAGACGGAATCTCAATTAGCGCATTATATCCCAGCCTAGTAGCGACCCGTGGCACAGGGGCCAGGGATGTCGACTGCTGAGTTGGCGGATCTTTGTTCCACCCACTTCGATACTCGTGTATAACCTGCACAAGGGCGTCAGTCTTTAATGGGCTGGTTTACCGGTGACGATGTAGAAATATTCTTTAAATATCACAACATTTTCTTTCCATCGCATTAAGTCTAACACCTTAGCTCAGTCTTTAGCGCATCTGACTGATAAACTAAGTTTCCTGGGTTCGATTCTTTGCGTGACCGAAATATGTATTATTGCTTAAATTTGGGCTTCTCCTTTCACAGTGATGTATTAACGATTGTAAGGCGTATTAGTCACTAGAACAAGTAATTGATAGCTTATTTAAAAAATATATTTAAAAAAATTGAAATTGCGAAATCCAAATGCCAATCAAGCCATTGCTGTCATTTGTTTCTCCAAACAAAACGAAACAGTAACATACTGACCAAATTCTCATCTGTTCTCTGAACCGTCCACCTCTTTGTTGAAAAGACACATCTTATACAATGCCTGGATATGTCTCGTCGTAAAATAATAAGAGCATGATGTGAGTGCGCATGACCCACATCTCTCTGAAACAAAAGACGGCTCCATGTGTCATCTACACACACACACACACACACACACACACACACACACACACACACCGTCATGGTAGGGTTCCTGCCCCGTCTCCTAAGACAGCTGAATGTGACGAGGCACGGGAGACTTCTTATCACCGTCGAGGGAACACGGAGACTAGGCAATAGGACCAACTGCGCAACCACTGATGTAACTTCCTCATATTAGCGGGGACGTCCCGGGAGGGTTGCTTTGGGGGCCAAAAGTTAAAACTCCTCCCCAAAGTATTAAAAATAATATATTTTTGTGTTCCTCCTCGTTCATGTTCAAACTAGCAGCTAACTGGACTCTTCTAATATTGTCATTATATCCACCCCTTTTGATTAATTTAGAATAGCTTATGAACGTTAAAATTCCACATTTTACTCTTTCTACTTTGCAATATAGAGTTAATTTCTGGCTGTTGAAAAAAATGTATCACATCTTTATCTTCATCTGGGCTAGCAAGTACCTGCTACGAGACTTGAAATGTTAATACACTTGATAAACTATGGAACCTTCTGGAAACCATAACGCTCAATATGGCTAGAAATATAATGTAATAATTTGAAACATACATCTTTCCCACTGGTCAAGAAGGTTTTACCGAATTGTGAAAGAGGAAGGGTAGCAAAGGAATTATGGGACGCTACCTCATCCCAGTAATTTTCTTATGATGTTCTACTGCTAGGACAAGTCACTGCGTGGCTTGTGATTTAATTTTAAAATTCAGATTAAGTATGCGCTGATTAGTGCACGAACTACTTCGTCAGTCAGATGCGGGTGCTGTAGCGGAAAATGTGGATTGAAATGCAACACGAGTGCATAATCAAGCAGAATAAAAGTTTTTATTTGCATCAAATTATTTTGAATATTAAATAAAACGTCATACATAGACATACAATAAGATTCACCAAGTGATGAATCCCAAGAATTACAACATTTTACCTACGGGGGCACAACCAACCTACTAATCATAAATCACTGAATCTTACTACCCGAAGGCACTATCTCCTGGGGCTCCGCCCACACTTTGAACCGTACACCACAAGGTGTATGTTACTCAAAGTAGAACCAATTTCATTAAAACACCAACATCATTTTACTTCATGGATGTCACCCAACTTGTGTACATGATTAGATAATCGCCCTTTATCCCTATTCCCCCCCAATTACATTACAGTCCTATAAAATGCCTAACACCAACAACTCCAATTATGTTAAACAAAACTTTCGATATCTTCAATAAACATTCAATGTAAAATATACGACACAATCGTACATAATTTTCCGTACAATTATCATAATTTGGTACAAAGTTTTACTATCGGTAAACTACCCTCAAATGAACTTTTGACCGAAAAAAATAAGCATTCTGTTACTTATAATGTAAAACACTATAAAAAAACCCATAAATTATGAACAAAATCGTTTGGGTCATTTTCGAAAAATTTATAATTTTCAAAAATCATTCGTCAGTAAACCAAAGTACCCTTAGTTTTCGAGTTATAATTAAAAGCACGATTAGTTCTCGAATTATTAATCTTAATTATTTGTAATATTGACCCCAGGGAGGGTCAAACTCTCGTATATCCCTACTTTTTGTGTAATGGTGATCCTCAATAATAGAATCCCCTTCAACCATTTAGCAGTATCCGCTGTACGTACGTCAGTGTGTTTGTCCGCCATTCACAGCCCACTGCACTCATCAAGGTCCGCACATCACGATGTCCTGTTTCTTTTGGTCACGATGTAGCTAGAGTAGAGTCGTAACAAGTTAAGGAGGAGGGTGGTTTCAAACGGCCGTTGAAAATATTACTAATAATGTATCTTTGTAGCCTCCATGTTTAGTTATGCCGTGTTCTTGTCTCTTCTATGAGATTTTAGCCACATGTATGTCTCTTTGTTTTTTAGGGGATTTCATTCAAGTATTTAATTATGTTTAGTTGATTTTAGCAATCTATTTGTCGTTATTAATAGTATTTTATCAATACATTGTCTACTTAGGTTAGTTTGGTCACATAATTGACTTTGTTTCCCCTATTTTAACGAATTATATGTCATTGTTATTTTGATTTTGTCCACGTATTTGTCACAACTAAGAGGGGCTTTATACCAATAGATTAAACTGAATCTATTTTTAACTTATCGCAATTTTTTTTAACAAACGGTTATACATATACACTTATATTTACTACCCGTTTAGGTTATACGCCTATAAACTAATTATACTAGTGTGTTAGGGATTAGTAAGGTTGTATTCAGAAAAGCGTACCCTCATTTGCGTGTAGATAGAGTGTAAAACCATTTAGGAAAAAAACACTTTCATTATACCCGACAGGGATTGAACCCCGATCTCCCCGTCTTCCGCAGCCTAGTATATTGCAAGAGTAACGCCTTAGACCATGGGGGCACCAAAGTGGGTATATTTAATATATTATTTATCTTTTCCGAACCAAATATATTAAAACTATCTCATATGCGGACTTGCTTAGTGGGATTACAATCACATAAATTATGGTCCAATCCATCAGCCTTTTCCAATATTTATTAATCAGTAACATATTCAGGATTACAAGCTTAAGTTATATTAACAAACAAGACAGACTATTATCCATATAAGACAAGTTTTAGAATGTTTCACCACATAGCCTCGTAATTTGAGACACTATAGTCTATACCACGATTTGACACCATTACTTGGTATATTCTCGAGAATTTAAAAACATTTTTATAGGGTTCAATCCAAGATTACTCTATTAATTAGCTTTAAAGATTAAATTTTGATCACAGAAATTGATACCGACACCCTTTGACATTATCATAAGCATTACAATCAGTGAGAACAGATTCCAACCAAATATTACCACCAAACTAAATCAAGCAACTACCACAAGTCAACATGGTTAGGGCTATCTAGGTGATGCTATTTTTTTTATTAACTCTTTCTTTAGATCATTAATTTTAATTGTTTCAAATTATCCTTACCCTCATTGTAGTTCCTAAGCTGATAAGGGGTTTATATATGATGTATAATAAATGTGTAACAAAGGTTCGCAACCCATTCGCCAGTAGAATGGAGTAAATGAAACGAGGAACTGGTTACACCATTCTCTCCTTCCTCTGGCGAATGTACGCGTAAAAATATATACAAACGGGGTAAGAAGTGCTACCATCCATTAAAAAAATTCATCCTATGCATCAAAATTCAAAATTGGCGCACTTAGGCAACCAACATAATTATTATGATGAAGATGTTGGGGGAGGGAGATCCGTACTGCGTGAAGGTCCATCAACTACTGCATCTAACAAAATGTTGACCGTGACCTTGAAGTGGCTAGGCTCCACCCATTGCTATCTAGTATCTACCAACAGCTTATTGAAGTTTTTAAAATTCCCAACACCTACAACCCTAATTTTTTTTAAAGTTTTACATTTTTAAATCTATTTTCTTAGCACCGCGCCTTACTACCCGTTCGGGTTATACGCTTACGTACTAATTACGCTAATGGTTCTATAGACGAGGAAGGCTATACTTATAGGAAGTGTACTCGCATTTGCGTGAGGTGAGAGTAGAAAATCATTTTGGAAAAACCACCCTCAAAACACTTGACCGAGAGTCGAGCCTCAATCTCTCCGTAATCGGAAGTTTAGTCTACTGTAAGAGTACCGCCTTAGATCACGGGACCACCGAAGTGAGTTTTAAATTATTTCTAGTAGGATTATTGCCAACTCTTTTTGGGGGATATGACCACAGTAGATAGCCGCCCTCTCTCTTATTCCCCTTTTACATTCCTATGTATAGCCCTGCCCTGAAAGGGGCATACTATATTCCATTCACGGTAGGAATTACTCTCTGGAAGGTCTTTTTTCCTACCAATATCCTACTATATAGTAGATTTATGGTGGGGAAAAAGGCCTTTCAGAAGTCAATTCCTACGGTGAATGGAATATACCTACACCTAAATACTATTTCTATATCACTCATCGACTCCCTTTATTTAGGTACCAAAATTACTGACGGAAATATAATTAGACCTTAGTTTGCAACAAAATATACTTTTAGTAATTTCAAGTTTGAAAAGTTTAGTCAATTTTCTTGTAGATTAATAGATAAGTTTTCATCCAATTACTTTTTGAAGAATACAAGCAGTTTTTGGTTGACATTATTTTAAGTGTTCCTTCTAAACTTATACCAGCACATTGACTTACAAGTTAACTTAACCTAAGACATCATGCCTACTACTACAAACAGAGCACTTACGCCCATTAACTAAGTTGACAACAGAGCGAACCTGTGTCTAATTCTCAGATATGATAAAACCAGTGGCGGCTCGTGTATAGGCACTGCGGAACTGCAGCACCCCCTATTTCCACTTGATATTATCGATAACATTTAATATAATGAGTCTTTTTTTATTTTTGTAGTACAATATTTATATATATTCCTTAAGCTTAGTGTCACTACTTCAGTAGCCATTCCTCAGTTTATGAAAAAGATACAAAAATCTTGGTATTGAACTGTGCGCTTCACAGTGCCAGTGACGTGGTATTTGACTGTTGTGTGCATGCGCACATAGGAGAGGGGTGAGAAGGAAGGCGGGACTACCAAGTCTAGAGAGCACTGCAGCTCTGGCGTTATGGTGGAAGGAAGTTTTTTTTTACTCTTCGTGTGTTGTGCTTAAAAATCGTGTACCATATTCCTGAATGTGATAAATTGTAGACGAGTGTAGAGTTAGATTATTATTCTGCTTCCACCTATTCTATTTGATTCATTTTTTTTAGGTTCTTTTATTTAACAGAAGACTAAATGCGCTTGCAGTACTTTTAATGGAGAAAAATTTCCTCAATTGTCATCCAGAGATCAAGGAGAAAATTATTGATCTTTTTGCGCAAATTAAAACAAGAAGAATGGATTTCATTTTTAAATGAATAGATCAAGCTTGGACTGTAACAATTTAAGTTAAAGTAAGTGAAAATGATTTTTTTTGTTAAGATTTTATCAAGTTCCTAAATAAAGTTCCTTTTTATACATTTTTTTACACAATTTTAAAATTTTTCTGGAGCAGCACCCCCTTAATTTTAGCTACGAGCCGCCACTGGATAAAACGTAATGCAAGCTAGATATTTAAGTGGAAATTTGTCAAGGGCCCAAATATTTCAACGTGGATTGACTATCTATATATCCTTTGTATTTAAAACATTAATTCAATCCCTTCATTAGGGGTAGATTTTTCTCATTTCATGATAACCTGACTACCTCTAACAGCGTCGTTGTGTGGCCATGTCAAGAAACTACTGTGCAGCAAGGGGCTCTGTTTTACAAAGCTAAAAATCTTGACAACCGCGAGTCACTGGTGTTGTCACGACAAGCGATTAGTAACTTTAATTCTGTTTGTATAAGATATTTCGTTCAATAGTCGTTTGTCAAACCAAGGTGGGTCAAGTTGACCAGTGCTCGGCTGTTCAAGTAATGTACATATGTCACATTCCAAAAATGAAATTGGCCAGTTCATAAATCGGGCAAATTTTTGCTCATTCCATGAACTGGCCTCTCCTCTTCACCATTTCCCGAACTGGGCAAAAACTCTTTCGGTTTATTAATTGGGTAGCGCTTGTGCCGTCTAGTTCATGAACTGACTCTTTCATAGACTGGGCAGCTCCAATAGTTAGCTAATTGATTAAATGGGCGAGTTTTTGCCTGGTCCATGAAATGGACAAGTGGTTAACAGGTTTGGTCTTTAAGTTAATTTAACTTTTAATCGTTTTAGAATGGAAGGTTAGGTTTAGTTAGGTTAGGGTGGTTAATATAAAATCTTAAAGCTAATTTCATTTAAGCTTGTAGTAGATAATACAATAAGTTTCGGTTCATGAAATGGGCAAGATTTAATGAAATTTTTGCCCAGTTCGGGAACGGTCAATAGAAGAGGCCATCACACGAAAATGGGCTAAAATTTCCCAATTCTTGAAATGTCGCCACCAATTATTATTCTAAACCACTTCCAAGCAGCAAAGAAAATCCTATCAAAAATTTTATTTTTGTTGTGACTCTTAAATATATTGCAGGAGTCGGAAGCAGAGGGTAAGGGGAGTGGGTTACAGAATCTACTCCCTCCCCTGAACCAAAACGTGGGATTAAAAAATGTAATTGCTGAATGTAATGAGAATTTCAGCATTCTCAGAACGTTCTTTTTCAACATTAAGGACGTTAAAAAGCTACCTTTGGAATTCGACGGGTGAAGACAGGTTGACAGAATTGTCTGTTCGCGTTCAGATATATATTGATCTACAAGACGTTACCACCCATTTAATGAAACAGGGCCCTAGCCGTGATAACTTTGTTTTCTAATATATTTTGCATAATATTGTATTGGAACCAAGTATTCATTATAATGCTGTAAAATATGCTTATTTCATATTTTTTTTGTCTGTGTAGTGTATTCTCCCCGAACATACATTCTGGATACGGACCTGGTTTGAATTTAAAGGACCCATTCCACAGTAATAGTCTAATATTTTAACTGGAAAACCCGCCTCGGTGGCGTAGTTGGCTAACGCGCTTGTCGTGTTGAGCTCGACTGCTGAGGACGGGGAGATCGAGGTTCGAATCTCGGTCGGGTGAACTGGGGGTGGTTTTCCTAAACGGGTTTCCACTCTCCTTCCACGCAAATGCAGGTTCACTTCCTCTAATTCAACCTTCCCAATTCCCAATCAATTAGCGTAACTAGTACTTAAAGCGTATAACCCGAACGGGCAGTAAGACGCGGTGCTAAATAATAATAATTTAACTGGGAAGCGTTGTTTTAAAGACAGCATTTTTACTTTCTCATATTGGGAAAGTATTGTAATCGTGAACCTTTTTAATCTCGATGTTATAATGGATTTTGACTTCGTATGTGCCTTCGAACTCAAAAAGGGTTTTTTCAATTTACTATATCTGTTCCTCTGTCGACTAGACTTAACCCGAGGGCCTCTTTGGGCGGCCGCCAAACTCCGTTAAGAAAAGAGCAGTTGGCTTTCGTGGAGCTACAGCAGAAACGATTTGATGGATCTTTTGAAAACTTGATATTTAGACATTGTCAAACTTTGAGGACAAAACGTTATTATAATTCTAGGTCTAGTTGATTGATAACTGATTTTTGGAAATTTAACATGTTTCAAAAATTGCTCTTAACGATTTTATTCAAAAGTAATACCCTAAGTTTTTTGATGATAAATAACTCTGTATACGTGTGTATCGAATAAAAACTTATCTTACAGTAGTTTACTGATAAACAATTTAATTTTTTTTATTTCAAAATAAAAAAAGTGGGAAAATATGTACAATCGTGTCAAACAATTTATTTTAGATATAACATATTTATTAATACTGGCACTATGTATAAAATAAAATTAATGACTGGCACTAGATACAAAATGTTTGTTAGTGACTGGCACCAGATATAAATGTTTGTTAAATACTGGCACTAATTCTTACAATAAATAAATAAAATAAATTGCTACTAGCCACTCGGCACCAAAGCCCCCCCTGCTAGAATGCGCTGAATATTCGACGCGTCGGGTAATATTGTCGTCCCAGATACTTATCACGTAGTTTGTCCAAGTGGTTAGTGTCATCACCTTGTTGACTGTTCCCTTCTCCGAATGACTGACAATTGGGTCACACGCGTTCACCGTTAGGAAGGTTTGAGTGATGGCTTAGAAACAATAGGACAGGTTAAGTTATTGAATTGTCCTTTCCTATACCAGGTTCTCTGTGGCTGCTCATCAGACACGCGGCGAAATAGTTTTTCAGGAACTAGTTGTCTAGACCGGCGTGTCTAAACTAAAAACAAATAGATTGTAGCATCAAATAATATGTAATTTGGCAGGAAACGTGCGCGCTCACTTTCTTGTGGATTTTTGAATGGCGTTTCACTACTACCTGTCCAGGATATCCGCATTTAATCACACACACAGGTAGGAACGTGCTGGGAGTGTGGGGGGGAATTTTGTGTAGAGTCGGGATCTTAAGTTGGGAAATTCTAGAATGATTCTGTACCACAGTACTTTCGATTATAAATGTTCTTTACCGCAGACTTGTACAAACATTGTCTACCCCCAACCCCAATAGATTTCTCGCGAAGCCCCTGCGCACAGGGTAGGGATGAGGAAGGCATAGTGTATATGAGATAAACCCACATTTGCATTGAGAAGGAAAGAGACAGGAAAAACGATTTAGGAAAACACACTTTTAGTACATTCTGCTGAGATTCTAGTTTGCCTGCTTATCGGTGTACATTTTGGAATAAACTACAACATCTTATGTTAGTTTAACTAGGCCTATATTATTATTTCTAACCCGCCTCGGTGGCGTAGTTGGCTAACGCGCTTGTCGTGTTGAGCTCGGCTGCTGAGGACGGAGAGATCGAGGTTCGAATCTCGGTCGGGTGAACTGGTGGTGGTTTTCCCTAAATGGTTTTCCACTCTCCGTCTACACAAATGCGGGTTCACTTCCTCTATTTCAACCTTCCCAATTCCTAATCCATTAGAGTAATTAGTACTTAAAGCGTATAACCCGAACGGGTAATAAGACGTGGTGCTAAATATTATTATTATTATTTCTAACACTCCCCTAAAACGTTCTAAAGGGGACTTGAATTACACGAGTATTAATTTTATGGATTAGATTTACACTTAAATTAGTTGGTTATTAATAATCTATTGCTGTGGCTGTAATTGTCATTAAATATTATAAATGAGACCTTGCGGATGCTATTTTGGTCATCCGCGTCTTACATTTGCACACTGTTAACACCAAGCTCACTGTAGTTCCTGTCTGCCTTCAATAAAATGAGCTCAACTGCTTGGATTTTTCTTGCAACTAAAATAAAGATTAAATATTTTCTGAAAAAAAGTCTGAGATATACAAGTACATAAAATTATAATTAGTTCTATCTTCATTTTGAGGAAGAAAAAAATGTAAAAGACTTTTTTCTCTGTGCGCTGGTCCGTAACGTAAATATTTTACAGGTTGTAAATCGCAACTAAATGATAAATATTTTACTTAGACATTTTGTGTATTATGTCCAATCATATCAAAGATTTTTCTTTAACGTCTTCTTTTGTGAATCGGTTCACCCAAAATAATGTAATTTCTCGTTAAGATATAAATTAATTTGAGCGTAGATTTAGCTAATACAATTTTACTCAAAATAATTTTTCTCTCAAATGCTTTTTTTTTTAAATCAAAATGTAGCTTTATTATTTTTTGGTTAGGATTTAGAAAAATTCCCATTTCTTTTGAAGTTAGAAATAACTATATTCTTACATATTTTGGCAACAACATAACTTTTGTATAAATATAATGTATATAAAATAGTTTTGTTTGTATATTTTATATATGGGCCTAAATTGTAAAGAGGTGTCTCACTTATGGCTCTGACAAATATGAAAGTGGCAGAGGTATGAACGATACAAGTAATAACATTCAATATACAGCCAGTCCTTGTGATGATCGGAGTGAAGGTGTCGCTTGTATTTATTTATTTAACCCCGCGTCTTACTTCTCGTTCGGGATAAACGCTTAAGTACTAAATACGCTAATGAGCTAGGAATTGTAAAGGTTGAATTTAGAGGAAGTGAACCTACATCTGCGTGGAGGAAGAGTGGAAAACCATTTTGAAAAAAACCCAGCTCATCCTACCAAGATTCGAACCTCGATCTCCCCGTTCTCGGCAGTCTAACTCAACACGAAACTAGCGCGTTAGCCAACTACGCCACCGAGGCAGGTAGATGTTGGCTTTAGGGTCATTTGGTGTATGTATTTCGGTGGGCTTGGTAGACTGATATGCAATAGTACCTTCTGGCTCAGTGAGGAAAGCAATGGGAAACTACCTAATTCCTTATTTCCCTAGTAACCCTCTTCAGTGCTGCCTAGGCATCACAGCTGACGGTGGAACTGTTGAGGGTCCAACCAACCTTCGGGTTGAGTATATAATTCACACATATATTTTATACATAGGGTTATATTTTTGGTACAAATGTATAGTTTCGAACCCAAAAAAATCAATAAAGGGGGAGTGCACTTGTGTATTTTCCAAGTATTTATAGTTTGTCGGCATATGACTCACAAACTAACGAAACAAGGGCTGTACGCTCAATACAACACATCCTGTCCATAATATTTATGAATTGTATAGCAGGTTTAACAAAATACCAGCACCACTCGGGATCTAATCAAGACACCCTAAATGCATTTTTTGTTTGAATAATAATAAACTTAATTATGTTTTTTATATTGTGCATACATACTAATTTTGATAATAATATCCTACACTTGTAGCTTTTGGTATCAAAACAACTAATTTGACTCAGGGCGGCGATACTAAAATAACCCCTACTGGGTTCAGGATGTTACTTTCTCTTCCGCGAACACACAATTAGCGATAGTGAAAGAGTGAGAGAGAGAAAGGGGTGTGTCAGAGACCCCTTTCGTCTCGAGTTGGTGGATCTGTGTGTCCCCTGGTGAACAGGAGCTCACGTGGAACAGGAGATCCACCCTTCCCTACTGTGACCACTCTTCCGTGATAACCTCGACTGTGGGACACGCCCCCCTATTACTCCTTCATCGCCGCCACAGTCCACCCGCTGAGCAGGGAGATCAAGGAAAATACAATGTTCATAGAAACTCCAGATTCTAATATACCTATATTATAATATTGTTCACTAAAATACAATTATTATCACCTCAACTCAAGAAAGCCGACAACTTTATAAAGAGGCCATGGTCGTGCTTTCAGGGTGTCTGTCATGAAATCTGCTATTGTATCATTGATGTAATGAAAAAGTTGTGAATTTAGACTTGAGGCCGTGAACTTACAAATTGTAATATAAATTAACCATAGGTACCAAAACAATTTTTGTTAATAAATACAAATCACTCTTAAGTTAAACAGAGACTACATTCGATTAGACATTTTAAAACCTAATGAAAATAATACGTATCCATTATTCAAGATGGGTTACTTGTATAAATTAATGTTGGTTCATCACTGTGATACCCGCCTCGGTGGCGTAGTTGGCTAACGCGCTTGTCGTGTTGCGCTCGACTGCTGAGGGCGGGGAGATCGAGGTTCGAATCTCGGTTGGGTGAACTGGGGGTGGTTTTTCCTAAATGGTTGTCCACTCTCCCTCCACGAAAATGCGGGTTCACTTCCTCTAATTCAACCTTTCAAATTCCTAATACATTAGAGTAATTAATACTTAAAGCGTACAACCCGAATGGGTAGTAAGACGCGGTGCTAAATATTTCACTTAGTGGTGAAAAGAATTGTAGACTTTCATTTTAATCATTGGATCAAATAAAATAAACTCTTAGATCGGCTCAGTTAACATTTTTTTTTAACTCGGCACCTTTACAGCTCTAACGTGAACTGCCATAGTATGTTCGAAAATTAATGTTAACAAAATCTTAAAAACCCATAGATTTAAAAATTCATAAACACATTTTTCCTAAATCCATTAAAAGTAATTAAATGGGTTTACTCGTTCCTGATTGACATCCTGTCGCTATCGTGCTACTTTAAACTGATACGTTTAGGACAAAAGTTTAATTTTTTTCGTTCATTATGTCGTACTCGCCGTTCTGGCTTACGGCTAAATTGATGGGAAAGAAAGGATATGCATAGAGTTTAAAGGAAGTGTACCCATGTTTGCGTGGAGGGATATTGGGAAACCACTAAGGAAATAAACACCTTGGTACACCTGACCGTAATTCAAAACCCGGCCTTTTACTTCGTCAGCAAATTAGACCATACGATACTGACGCCTTATTCCATGTTCGTACCAATTCAAGCAACACAATAGATGTTCACGATTTAGTCAAAAGCCCTAGGATGAGAAGAATAACTTATGAGGAAACGCACCAACTGTTCATCTGGAGAGACGATGCCAAACCACTTTTCGTGGGACCGGCCTTCATTCGAACTGGCATCCCATCCTCTTGGGTCAGAGTCAGGCACTCCAATTGAACATGCTTTGGTTTTGAGTTAATTTTACCAACAGGTACTTTTTAATACTTAAAATTGTTCGATGGGCAATGGAGATGCAGTAGTGAGGCGTGACCTTTTAGAAAATGTTGCCAGGAACGTACACTATAGAGTGACGTCCACCAGTGGATAAAGTTGTTTCATTGTTTTCAATTGCCCAATCAGTCATAAATTAAACACGCACCTTCACAATGCAATTAAAAACGATATTTGTGACAGATTGAATTAATTTCATACGCCTCAGTGTGTACTTCCATTTGTCGCACATGCGCAATCCAGAGCTCAACAAGTTTGGTATCCAGTCGGGTTCATAAAAACTGCTTACGTCAGGCGTTCCATTTTGATATTGACAAGAATGAGCCCAGAAAACATTTTAATTATCTGTATCGACTGTCTAGTGTTTAAAAAAATTAAACCATATTATTTTTAACTTTTACAAGTGGTAATATTGGCTACTCGTTTGTGGATATCTTATATATTTTGTAGTGAGTTATACAGAGTGATCCAAAAGTCACGCAACCCCCCCAAAAACTTATATTTTGTGCCATAATTTCGGCATTTTGTTGATTTATTCAGCACGCGTGATTCTGGAAAATTACGCACAGACGATTGTTGGCATTCGATGTACGAGTTGGCCTTAAAATAATGTTTCAAGATGAATACTCGCTATGCGCGTGAAAAACTCATCTTACACTTTCAAATGCTGTAACTCAACTGGCTAGACCTAGTGTATGTCTCAAGATTACACGGTCTGCACAACACTCGGCCAACATTACAGTGTTGCCATACCTATAAACAACATGTTCATTTTCCATGTAATTCTGCGAGAAATATCCTTGGAAAAACAGGGTTGCGCGACTTTTGGCTCATCCTGTATATCAATAAACCGCACACTTAACTTATCAAACCCGATCGGTACAATGTTTTGTTTCGTGACTCATTCATTAATAGCCTAATATAGAAGTAATTTTACTCAATTCCGAATATATTTTGATTTTTCCAAATATGCATAATTTAGGTAACACTGTTGTTACGGTAGAGTAGTGGGCTTACATGTTTCAACAAAGAAGTAGAGTAAAGACAAATTCTGGTTGAGTTAGTGCATGGAATTTGATCTCTGTACTATTATTTTATGTGACAATTTTCATCGCAAACAAAACAAACACTGGGCTGTATAGTGTTGATAATCATGCAAGACTCAACTTAACACAAACTAGAAGGCAACTTTTTTTAGGTCCAATCTATGACTCTTGGAAGTGCTCACACACAACTAAGACCTCTATCATTATGAACCAAAGACTGAACATAACACCAGTAGAATATATTACGACGAGAAAACCATTGGTCATGAGTTATCTAATACCTCCATATGTCTAACAAACTAATTAAATTGAATAGGAGCATTATTTAGTATGGTTCCATCCTCTGCAGCCGAAGTCATCTAAACATCCCTAAATATTTACACTATACCGAGGATAATTATTTGTGTGGTGTGATTTAGTTCAAGTTAAATCTTTAATAAAAGAGAAAAATATTTATCTAAATTTTAATATGATTCCCGCCTCTCCCCCTCCAAGTCTGACTCTTGTTTATGAAGAAGGAAAGCTCTATTTTGAAGCTTTATTATATACAATGAAATCTCTCAATGGAGGGCACTTATGGGAAGTAAAAAAGTGTCCTATTACTAAGTGTCCGCTATTTGGAAAGATATTATAAAAATCTTATTGTTTGTACATGATTTATTCTTTCTGAAGCTGTAATTGTGCATTGGTATTATACACATTAATTACTGCACTGTAGATTATTGTATGCAGAATTATCATGACTAATCCTATATATTATTTCTGTTGTCAACACCCCCTTTTTCTCAACTAATACAAAGCCTACAGCAATGAATAAGGTATCAGTGGATAGGATTTTTTTGATTTCTGACATAGTATACTCGGTTTACGTCTACGTAGTTTATTGTGCAATTTGGAATATAAGGAACAAAGAACATACTCTATTCACCTCATTTTTGAAAAGTAGATAGCTTTGGAAACTATTAGAGTTTAACGCATTTTTATATTAAAAAAAATTATAAATCAGGTGTTTCTAGAAGCTATTTAAAGTTGTATCTATCTGGATTTTTTTAAACCTAAATGCCTATAAAGGCTATTTGAAGTTTTCCTCTTCTAGATATTAAAAAAAATGATATGCCTCTAAAACCGCGGTGGGCAACCTTGTCGCTATTCGCAACATGTGGTGAATTGACCATGAAAGTATGGCGTGTGCTGGTTGTGACTTGATATTTTCTGCTTATCATTGGAAGAATTCCACTTTCTGAATGAAAAATTGACCAAACACTGTAATCCAAAACTCCCCTCCACTTATTTTGCCAACCATTCGTTTCATCTCTGCCTTCAGACAAAAGGATTGTCAAATTTCGCATTAGATTGTCTTATATTTTCTATCCGAATGATTTAGATTGTCTTATATTTTCTATCTGAACGATTTTCATCATTGTCGTCTGAGGAATTTGTATTTGAATGGTCAAAGTGCACATTGAATAAACGTGTACAGAATTCATGTGTGTGCTATATTATTAATGCTTGATTGAGCAACATAATTTATCAATTTGTACATGGTGTGGCAAACATTACTTCTCATTCACCACATCCGTGACTACATTAAAAAATAATTATGTTGCCCACCTCTGCTCTAGTAGCTATTTGGAATTTGATCCATGGTATCTTTCAGTTTCATATTCGATAATATAAAATGGCAGTGAAATAATTATTGAGGGGAACACATTTATTCCAGGAGAGACAACATTTCCCACCCCTCCCCCGATTCCACCAACACTGGGACTTTACAAACTATTGTAGGCTTCATATAAACGTTGTGTTAGGAAAATTCTCTTTAAGTGTGGTTAAGCACTGCAACTAAGCTGAAAAGATTTATGTAGGAGGGGGTAGCCATAGGTGCTGACATCGTCATTTGTAAATAAACGTTAATGTTTAGCGAAAATCATGAGTTTATTTTCAAAATGTTTATCATTTAATAGGTACTAATCTAGTTTAGTTTTAATTTGTATAAGGCTTGTTTCATCTATTAAAGTAAGCCTACATTCTTTCGGGGTTTTCGTTTACATTTTATTGTAAATTGTAAATAATTTTTTTAGTATTTTGTGTACTCGTATTGGTAATTTTCGGATATTTTTAGGTCATTAATATTCTGGCCCTGGTATTGACTTCCAGTATAACCCTAACTATACGGACTAAATAGGACCTAGGCTACTCCGTATGATCGGAATTTCGGATACTTGATCTTATAGAAAAAAAGTACTTCACACTAAAAGACTACGATGAAAATATATTATTAGAAAGTATATGGCGTATATTCCGTTCACGATAGGTTTTTACTTGGATGACAGTTCGAAAACCATATGTTTAGGTTTTGGGTTGCCAGCACTTGTAAAAGATCACAGTTTTGTTATAAATGTAAAGATCTTTAATTACCTGCTATATATTACATTTAAAATAACGTAAACTTAAGTTTTCTCATACTATTTCATTTTTTAAAATAATTTCTTTTTATCAAACTTGAAACAATATTTTAAACATAATTAAAAGTACTTATTTTTCGTTTTGGAACGTTATTGATTATGTTTAATATAGTGCACACA
>CABFVX010008030.1:0-26744 GCA_902151425.1 Timema shepardi | reverse complement strand
CACCCAGCCTTCCAAATAATTTTTTTCATTTTGTCTACCGGTTGGTTGTCTATCACATGGTCCAGCTCGTGTCGATCACTTGGTCCGTGTCGTTTCTTCGTGTCTAGTAGTTTGCTGTCTACCACTTTGTCCTCTCGTGTCGACCACTTGGTTGTCTATCACTTTGCCTGCTTCCCCTTGGGCACACGATTGAAACTATGTCTTGGAGCTCTAGCTTCTCTGTGAACACGATTCAAGTGAAACTGTGTCTTGGACCAGTAGTTAGAAATAGGGCTTTCTAATACACAGAAAAAAGCTTAAGTGCATGAGTGTTTGCCCCATAAGACGTATGTATAAGAGTTGAGTCCACATACGTCCATGGGCTTTCAATTATATAAGAGAAGCTTATATCCCTGAATTTGTCGTTCTACCCCTCGCAGCCCCCCTTCTACCTTTAGTCTAGATTCCAACATCCATCCCGTACTCTCCTACATGCCTTCATCACCTTCTCTTACCATGCCCACCAATCACTCCTCTCCCCTCCTCCCAGTCTTCCAATCCCATCCATGATTTGCACAACCTCCAGTCCCCACCCTGTACTCTTACCTCCTTCCAGCTATATGACTTCGTGTATCCATCCCGAGCAAGAGGACCATGTTGATCCCATTCAGCTCCAATCCATTCTCTTACCACACACCCCGCTTACCAGCTGATCCTTAACACTTGAGAGATTACATCTTGTACCTTAAACGATGTATCCATCATCTTACCACCCGTTACTTGATACCTGATGGCTTAGATCTTGTACCTTAAACGATATGTCTTTCCTGCTTACCACCCATCCTTCAAAATATTATGAAACGTATTGAAACGAAGTAACTATGCATCAATATCCACCCAACACCGTAAACGTTGAGACCATTCATCTTTAACTTGCACATCGAGAGTCTTAAATGGGGACACTTTCTAAACAAGCAAAACTCTAAATGATACTCTGTAAGTGAATGCTGTTGCAACTTTCTTGATCTCATTGTAATCTATAATGTTTGTGTCAAATAACAGTCCACTTTAAGCCTACCCCACCTAACTTAGCCTAACCATCTTCGACCTAGATATCTCGAAGCTAAACATCTTATGTCTAGTCAGCTATAATCTATCTGCATATCCATTTTAAAACTAACCGTCCTAAATAATGTGTACTTTATAAACAATCACGAAATGTTATAGGATCCAAGATGTCCAAACTCTCATACAAGTAGCAAATGTAGTCTCCAATACTGTCACACATCGGCGGGTCGTGCATTAACGGGGAAGTTCTGGTTGGCGAAAACCTCCTTCAACCGACTCCTCAGGAATGTGGTTAAGTCTTACGCATCACATATTGAGACATCTCTAAAATCTCTAGACACTGGTTGACGTACATTAGTTACGCTTGGATGTAACCTTCTATCAGATATCTCCAGATGCAGTACACTGTGTCACTGAAAAAGTAGACCTTTTAACTACCACCCCATGAATAATCTATAATCTGAATTACGAGTATCTTAGTCTTAGCTCTTTGACCTACACATCTTAAGGTTATATATACTTCATGAGTCTACTCTTACAAGTCTAATTATTCTTGTACCAGATTAGGTGGAAAATAGACTAATAACCATGAAAGCTTTTTTAAAAATGTATTCAACTGAAAACCTAGATTCTTTAAACAAATCATATAAGATCTCCTTGAATGGTTCCACCATGGAAAATTAAATGCGTACAATTTTTAGGGCTGAAAAACTGTACCTTTTAAACGAATAATATAAGCTCTCCTTGAATGGATTCACTATGAAATACTAAATGAGTAAAATGTTTAGGACTGAAAAACTGTTATTTTTAAACAAATCATAGAAACATGGAAAAGATCTTTGAGGCATTCCAGTCACCTTCCTATCAGAAGAAAATCCCATCAAAAGTTGTTTTTCGAGAAACAAATTTTCTGACAATATCCCTCTAATACAACACGGCGTATTTCCCCCTCATACATCTAAAAGCAGACAGAGACACCTGTATAATCTAGTCTGACAGTTCTTTGAACACATATTTTCAGAGTTTCTTCCTCCACGAACATGTTGCCATGGCATTCAAATATTTCTGACAAATTGTTTTCGCTTCATTAATTCCCATTTACTCACCTACAAAGCTAAGCTGAATTATCAACTCTGCTACCCCATTGGCTAAACAGATTTTCACCCAAGTTCTTTCACCATTCATATTGACTAAACAGGTTTCCACCTTTATCATTTCATCATTTCATCATTCCTACTGACTAAACAGGTTTTAGCCTTTCTCCTTTCACTATTCCTATTGGTTATAGCTTCTTAAACATACTTATAATCGCTGAAGGAGCTCACGGTCACACTCTGGAACGCCAATGGAGTCGCGATGAAGAAGGCTTAGCTGGAAAGTTTCCTGGCAAAGCATTATGTTGACGTAACGCTGTTGGGAGAAACCCAGTTTCTTTCCGCCTTGCGCTGAGTATTGTTGAAGGGTTGGAGAGATTATCACTAGAAAGAAATAGCAGCACGAGGAAACAGGTTTTCCAGCCACATTCTTCTGCCACCAAAGCTCAATTCCTTGTCGATGTCGCTCTTATAGCTAAATATTCTGCCTTATTGGAACCTGTGGTAAATGCTCTACAGTCTAAAAGCCTTAACTCGCTCTGATTTTCACAGAACATCAAAAATAATCCTTGGAGCGATAACAACTCATCGCAATGATGCAGAACAAGTCCATACAGACCTTGTAGAGTACTCCTACAAAATTGCCGAGGAAGTTGGAGCGGAATTTTAGTGTCAAGATCTGTTGGAAGACTTCAAAATCGCTCCAACCCTCAAATCCTCCAGCGTCCAGCTATTTAGAATACTGGAAGAGATCATTAGATATTATGTTCTTCTAATCTATTTAAAGTTTTAAAATACTTGTGATGCATTTATTTTTATTTTCTACATAGCGCTATGTCAGTTTGATCCAAACTAAATTTGTTGAGTTTGGCGTGCCTTAAATACATGATAATTAAGGAAGAAGAGAAGTTGAGACATTGTTTATTCTGAAAGAGAGGTTACTATAAATATTGTTCAATAAGCTACTCTCAATCTATTTGGAAAATATCTCCACCTGTAAGATAAATCTAATATATTAATTTTTTTAATAAAATTTGGATGTGATCCTATTGTTTAGGAATTATAATTTTTTGCCACATCTCACTACCTATTCGGGTTGTACGCATTTATATAACTTTCACTATTTGGGTATTGATGGAGCAGTATAATTAAGATGAAATCTTACCCACATTGACGTGGAGCTAGAGAAGAAAACTATCTAGGAAAAAACACCTTCGTACACTCCATCGGTATTCAAAACCCATTATTATATTATATTAATAATCAATTAGTTTCTAATCAATAATGACACTACCGATGGATCGGGTGAAAGTAAGATAAACATATTGGGTTAATTGATTTTGCGGTGTTCTAGTATAAGTATAGTGAATTATAGTCAGCTATTTTTGCTGCCATATAACAGACTTTTGATGAAGTAGAGGCCATCTTTGAGGATTTTAGTATCCAGACATAAGAATTAAGACCAAAGTGCTGCCATATGTAGACAGGCTACAATTCAGTATTTTCAAGAGTATAGTTTGTTTAAGGAAGGTCAGAATAAAGACCAATCAAAGTAGATACAATTCAGCTCCTCTTATTAAGGCATAAAACACTTGGTCCTAATACCCTAGTTAAATACGTTTACACCCACTTCAGTGGCTGAATGGTCCAAGGCGTCATTCTTGCAGTAGACTAAACTGCCAATGACGGCGAGATTGAGGTTCGAATCTCAGTCTGGTGTACTGAGGGTGATTTTTACAAAATGTTTTCTCCGCACATACGCGGGTACGCTTCCTTTAAATAAAACCTTCTACTTCCTAAAACCACTAGCGTAATTAGTACATAAGCGTATAACCTGAATGGGCAGTGAGACGCGGTGCTAAAAAGAGATTACATACTTATTTTGTTTATAAATTTATTAAAAAATAATTCGAATCCAAGTCTAATATTCAATGAAGGAATATAATAGTTTAAATCAAATAAAAAGTAGTAGTTATATGCGGGAGGAAACAAAGTCAGTTTTTAAAACTTTTTATTATAAAGAAATAACAATCTTTTGGTTTCACTATTTGATTTGATTGCTAAGTTTTTCTATAAGCTTCGTGGTTGTTTTAGCACCGCGTCTCACTGCCCATTCAGATTGTACGCATATGTACTAATTACGCTAGTTGATTAGGGATTATAAAGGGTGAATTTATAGGAAGTGTAACCCATTTGCATGGAGATAGTGTGGGGAAACCATTTAGGAAAAAATCACCTTCAATACACCTGACCAGGATTGAACCCCAATCTCAGTGTCATCGGCAGTATAGCTTGTTGCGTGAGTAACACCTTAGACTATGTGGCCACCGAAGCGGATTTTGTAGCTTATTAATTTGTCCTATTAGGGGTAACATTGCATTTACTATTTCTTTGGTCACAAGAGTGGAATAGGATAACATACACAGTTGCCAGAATGATTAACGAATTTTCGATAGAGAATGCAAATCAGAGTAGTTGTCTCGGCCGTCCGCCACACCAACAACACCGCAGGCAAAGGCTGGGCCATTAGGGCATGCCTTTTGTCCTCGGTTCTCGGCTCACTGCTTAACAGGCGTAGCGCCCTGTCAACAAGGAACGGTCTGACGCTGTACAAGCAGCTGCTCAGACCGATCCTCGACTATGCGNCAAGGAACGGTCTGACGCTGTACAAGCAGCTGCTCAGACCGATCCTCGACTATGCGTGTCCCGCTTGGGGCCACCTGGCGGACACATATATGAGGAGGATGCAGGCATTCCAGAGCGTGTGTCTGAGGATCATTGTGGGCGCACCTTGGTATGTCCGGAATGAGACTCTACACCGCGACCTGGACATGCCTACCATCAAGGACCACTTCCGGGGACTGGCGCAGTCTTTCTACGCTAGACTTCCCGGTGCCACCAATCCTCTTATCCAGGGGCTTGGGAACTACGTCATTGACCCTGGGGGGTGCCATCGACGTCCCAAAGCCCTGCTCGGATAAGCGAGATGTGACAACATTGTTTTGGGATACTCTCACCCAGCCCCCCATAGAGTAGTGTCTCCGCACGTAACTCTAAAAACCCTTATTCGGTTTCTAAAATTTATTACCCCCCTTACCCCAATATGTTACTAATAATATGTAATATCTGTTTCTTTGTTTCAGAACTTCGCGAAACGCGACAAACCGCTATTAATATTTTGCGAACCACACGGTGTGACCAATTCGTCGGTACGTGTTGGAACTTGCTCTCGTGCTCCCCTTCAGGGAGCATCAGAGCATGCTATTTGACTTCGTGACGGGATGCATAACCACAAACACCCCTTTTAATTTTTACGTACCCCTAAAGTTTTTTACACCCTCTACTAAGCAACATATTATGTGGAATGTCAACGGAGATATAATTTTAAAAAGAGGAGTCTGTGACAGAGGGCACAGTTAGTCATTGACCATTGGGCCGTACGTGGGAATGCGACTATGACGTCCCTCAGCCCATTCATCTTAGCAAATAAGACTGTTGAAAGGAATGGGCAAACACCCCTCTACCGCCTCATTGATTTCAATTATAATGGTAGTATACGGCCAGACTGGAGCGAGCGACCCGAGCAACGCGCTTGAAAGATAGAACTGGTTCTCTTTTTAAGCGTGCACTCGAGCCGGAACAGTCTAGTTTACAGGCGCTGGTCAATATTATTATATGTTGGTTCATTGAGTGGTTGGACAAATTCTCAATTTGACATGATATTTAACATTTTTATTATTATTGATAGGCTTAGCACACTTGCAACTAATTACCTTATTTAATTGGTAAGACCATAAACTACGGATATAGATATTTATTTAAAACTGATATGTTAAAATAATTCAATATTACAATCAAAGTAGGCCTTTTCAAACAAGAATCACTGTTAGCGGGGATAGAAAATGGGGAAACCAAGAATGGCCCTCGCAGCTTGGATTGGAAATAGATCACGGCCATTACTAAACTGTACGGAGAGAGATAGANGGGGGAGGAGGTAGACCCTTTTGAAAAAGAAAACTCAACACAGCCAGAATATTCTGAGCATCACAGCCAGCCTGGAAAAATATGGCTAGACTAGGTCAATTTGTTACATAAACAACGTTATGAATAGATTATTAGTACGTCTTACTACCCACGTAGTTTGTCCACAAATGAAGTACATGAGAAAGGTAGAATTTAGAGGCTAAATTCAAGACCAATTTTGAGTAAACTCTACCCAAGTGGGCTTCCCTCAGTTTAAAAACAAATATACCATTTTTACACACTTAATTTAAAACAAAGGTGCAAGCATTAAAACCCTGATCTTTCCTCATCACCAGTAAATAGGGGTAGATACGCTAACGAGAAGGTAATGGAATGTAGCAAAATTAGCATGACTACACAAAAACAAACCTTACAGGTTTGAAGCCACAGCCAAGATCACACTACCCAAGGTGTCAGCCTTATAAATATAACAGTGCTTATAAAAACTGTAGCCATATTCAGGTTTAAGGAGAAACTCAGAGGTCCACGACCAGTAGGTACATAAAAAAAAACGCGCTAACCTCAAACATAGAGCCCGAAGAGCATACGGCTGTCTCTAACTTACGGATTAAACATAAAACGACTGTGGCGTATGTAGGCCAAATACAACAATAGTTATGATTATGAATTGAGAGTCAAATACCACTATTTCAGGGATCTATTTATTTTCAATTTCAACATCAGCTTCAATTCACCCACAACAGATGCATTTTCTACATAATTATATTTAGTTAAGGCTACAAATAAATCAAGCACCACTAGATAATGCTAAAATTGGGAGAACATATATTAAAGGCTTCAGTTTTTTACAGCATACTGATGGAAAGAAATACTGACCGTGTTTTGTTTTTATCATTTGAGCGTGAAAAAACCTAGTTCTACTGGAGGCGCCCAACCAATCTAAGTAACATTTTGGAGGTAACTGGAGAAATCTTAAAGATCTCGGCTACCATTATAAAAATGTGATGAATGGTTGCCAAAGTGGCAATGATTGTCTAATGGTTTTTGATGAAGTCATTGTTAATGTGTTCAATGATAAAATTTGGGATTTAATTTTATAAATTTTCAAATACAATTATGTGTGAAACATTCCACTAATATTTTTCCACTAATTTTATTGATGTAATTGTTTCATTTAATGTACGCTTTTCAGTTGCTTAACAAAAGGTTACATGGTGAGATGAATTTTTTTCTAGCCACCTTCGTAAATAACTGTTGAATGAAACAATTTAATTCAACTTATAACAGTATTTTTTTATATTTGTAAATTTTATTACATGAAAATGCTACCAAATTATTCAGATTAATATTTTAATTTATTGATACCAAAATAACACAGGTCTTCAACGAATGAAAAAAATCTAAACACCGATTCTTATATATTTTTGGATACTGAGTTCAGTAAAACTAGTTAAAAAATTCCATCACGTAACAGTTTTTGATAAACTCAAATTTTGGATTTTAATATCCAACCCTTATTGTGTATTAAGCTTCTAAGCAAAAAATTTTATAGGTTAATTTTTTTTTATCCTTCATCTGATCAAGGTGTATTATAATAAAGAGGTGTCAAATAGAGAGGGGAAGGAGGGATGGAAGGGGGGGGGTGTTATTTGGGAACAATGAGTGGCAGTACCATGAGTCATAAATACAATTTTAGAAACGTGTTTACTGAGTTTCTTAAGACAGTGATTAAGATAACGTGATGATTCACTTCATTTGGTTTTCCCCTCTTCATATTAAGACTAAGGGATAAAAGTGATGATTCACTTCCTTTGGTTTTCCCCTCTTCATATTCTTGCATTTAATTTATTTGAATGTTTGCTCAGTTTCAATTCAATCTTTGAGAGACAAGGTTGTCACATACCACATACAGTGTAAAATCCTGTTCAAGTTTTTTCCCATTAGCTGTTGAGTTTTATTTGTGGTCTTAATCTTATTTTAAGTGAGCTAAATGGCTTCAAGGGGTTGTATTAATTCAGCTAACAGCTTTTGTTACATTTGTGAGGACTTTGTAGTAAAGAAACAACAAAGAGACATTACAGATTTTGTTGAAACTGTGTACTATGCATATTTCGGTGTGAAACTTTGTGACCAGGATTAGTCATGGGCCCCACATAAAGTGTGCTCTATATGTGTAGAAGAACTCAGTGGTCAAAAGGTAAGAAACAATCTTTTGGTTTTGGGGTCCCAATGATCTGGAGGGAACCCCAAAATCACAGTGATGACTGCTACTTTTGTTCGTGTAACATTAAGGGGCTCAATTTAAAAAAATAAGATATACATTTTATATCCAAACCTTCCGTCGGCTATGCGTCCTGTACCTCATGGCCCAGGAATACCCATGCCTAAATCTCTAGATAAACTAGAGGAGATTCCCGATGACTCTGATAAGGAAGCCCGTGATTTTGATAAAGAATTTTAAGATGTTTCAGAGAGCAGCGAGCCCAAACTTTTTTCACAGATTTAATTGAACGATTTAGTCAGAGACTTGGGTCTTCCTAAAGATTCTTCAGAACTGTTAGGATCAAGGTTAACGGAAAAGAACTTATTGGCTCCAGGTACCTCTTTCTAATGGTTCAGAAACTGAGACAAATATTTTATTCCATACTTTTCTCAAGATGGTGACCTGGTTTATTGTAGCAATGTCCCTGGATTGATGGTGAGGTTTAACATACAGTATGACGTAAACGAGTGGAGACTCTTTATTGACTCGTCAAAAAGAAGCCTCAAAGCATTGCTTCTCCACAATGGTAATAAATATGCTTCCGTACCAGTGGAGCATTCTGTGTACTTGAAAGAATGTTGCGAGAATTTAGCCTTAATTCTCACCAAACTGGATTACAATGATCATGGATGGACTATATGTGGTGATCTTAAAGTGGCAGCAGGGAGGTTACACTAAGTACTCCTGCTTGTGTGAATGGAATAGCCGGGATAGAAGGCAGCACTGGGTTAAAAAGGACTGACCATGTAGGGCTACATTAGAACCTGGAAGCAAAAATGTAGTAAGGGAAACCTTGGTTGATCCAAGAAAAGTCCTCCTGCCTCCTCTTCATATCAAGCTTGGTTCAATGAAGCAGTTTTTAAAGGCTTTGTCAAAAGAAGGAGAGTGTTTTAAATACTTGTGTAACATGTTTTTTGGACTGTCAGAAGAGAAACTGAAAGAAGGTGTTTTTGTCGGTCCAGATATCCGGAAACTTCCGAAAGACAGAGTCTTTGAAACAAAAATGGAAGTTTTTGAAAAAGATGCCTCGAAAGCTTTCAGAGAAGTTGAATCGAAATTTCTTGGAAAAAATAAGGACCCCAACTTCAAGTTCATATTGGAAAACATGCTCATCAAATTCAAGGACTTTGGTTGTTTGATGAGCTTGATGTGCCTCACGGTTCAGTCGGCCCTTGTATCTTTCCTCCGCACTTGCACCAGCCGCGCCACCCACCCTATCTACTGGCTCAACCCCCCCGAGAACCGAGAACCGAGAACAAAAGGCATGCCCTAATGCTCCCTGAAGGGGAGCACGAGAGCAAGTTCCAACACGTACCGACCAATTGGTCACACCGTGTGGTTCGCAAGAATTTAGGAACGGGTTGTCGCGTTTCGCGAAGTTCTGAAACAAAGAAACAGATATTACATATTATTAGTAACATAAGGGGTAAGGGGGGTTAGAAATTTGAAAAAACCGAATAAGGGTTTTTAGAGTTACGTGCGGAGACACTACTCTATGGGGGGCTGGTGAGAGCCTCCCAAACCACTGTTGTCACATCTCGCTTATCCGAGCAGGGCTTTGGGACGTCGATGGCACCCACCAGGGTCGATGACGTAGTTCCCAAGCCCCTGGATAAGAGGATTGGTGGCACCGGGAAGTCTGGCGTAGAAAGACTGCGCCAGTCCCCGGAAGTGGTCCTTGATGGTAGGCATATCCAGGTCGCGGTGTAGAGTCTCATTCCGGACATACCAAGGTGCGCCCACAATGATCCTCAGACACACGCTCTGGAACGCCTGCATCCTCCTCATATACGAGTCCGCCAGGTGGCCCCAAGCGGGACACGCATAGTCGAGGATCGGTCTGAGCAGCTGCTTGTACAGCGTCAGACCGTTCCTTGTAGACAGGGCGCTACGCCTGTTGAGCAGTGGGCCTAGGATTCCCAGCCTTTGCCTCGCTTTGTTTAGTCTCTCGTTGCAGTGTAGTCTCCAGGTCAGTTTGGTGTCCAGCGTAAGTCCCAGGTACTTAGCACTGTCCGCCCATCTGATCTGTTCTCCGAACAGCCGGAGTGGAGCCGGCCTGTAGTACTTTCTTTTCCATGTGAAGAGCACTGCGGTGCTCTTCTCCACGTTAATACTCGTTCTCCAGGTAGTCAGCCACCCCTCCAACTGCGTCAGGTGCGTCTGGAGTCGCCTCTCCACCAGCTGCCCTCGCCACGACTCCGCTACTAGAGCCGTGTCGTCCGCATACAGTGCCAACTCGGTGCCTGGGGATTTTGGAATATCATTCACATACAGACTGAAGAGCACAGGGCCCACCATGGAACCCTGCGGCACTCCAGCCCGGATGCTTCTGACTTGGGATGTGGCGTTCCCAAAGGTAGTGGAGAAGGTGCGGTGGGAAAGATAAGATTGAACAACCTTAACTAGGTAGAAGGGCAGATTCAGGGAGAGGAGTTTGAAAAGGAGACCTTCGTGCCAAACACGGTCGAAGGCCTTTGCCACGTCTAGAAAGACAGCACCAGTCAGCCTGTTGATGTTGAAGTTCCTCGTGACCTGCTCCACGAGCCGGACAAGTTGGTGGGACGTAGCGTGTCCCGCCCGAAAGCCGAACTGCTCATCCACCAAGATGCCCGCCTCGCGAACATGTCGGGTCAGTCTCGTCAGTAGTAGTCTCTCGAACAACTTGCCCAGACAGTCGAGCAAGCTGATCGGTCGGTAGGACGAAGCTAGGGCCGGGTCCTTACCCGGTTTATGAAAGCAGAGGACGTTGGCGTGCTTCCAGAGCTTGGGGAAGTGACTCAGGAACAGGACGGCGTTGAATAACTCCACGAGGAAGTCAATCGCCTCCAAGGGCAGCTTTCTGAGGACCGCGTTACTGATACCGTCGGGTCCGGGGGCCTTGTTTAATCTTAGAGCGGCTATCGCCCGTGACATTTCTGTCACCTCCGTGGGTTCAGGTTCATCCAAGGGTCTGTACGAGACCGCACCGATGACCTGAGCCACGTGCGCAACGTGCACCGGGTCTGACGGGTTGTCAGTCGGTACAAATTGCGCCTCTAAGTGCTCAGCGAGAGCATCGGCCTTCTCCTTGTCGGAGTTGGCCACCCCGTTGCGACCCACAATAGGCGGCCTTGGTGCGGGGACCCGCATCAAGTTCCTCGTCATTTGCCACAGGGACCTGTCCTGCACGCACAGGCTCTCAATCTTGTCCTCCCAGACACTGTTCCGGTATTCTCGGACCATCTCCCGAACCGCATGGACTTTGCGGCTCCAGTTGGCCTTGTCTACCGGGTCCCTCGAGACTTGCCAAGCCTTCCTCAGCCGATTTTTCTCCCGGACGTGCCTGAGGATAGAATCGGGCAAAGAAGCCTGTGGCGCCCTCTTAGGACGGTGCCTAGGCGTCGAAGCTTCGAGCGACCCCTTGATGGCGGAAGCTATGAGCTCCGCACCATGATCGATTTCCGCCGCTGTTCGAAAGGTAGGGGTGGGTCCCAACCTCTCTCTCAACACATTTGCAAACCTGTCCCAGTCAGTGCGCTTTAGGTTGGGTTTTTCGGGGGGGTCTATGAAGGACACCGCGCGTCCCAGGTTCACAAGAACGGGGTTGTGATCCGAGTCTAGCTCAGCTAGAGACTTCAACACTAACCGCCTTCTGATCCCTCTGGAGACAACGAAGTCTAGGACGTCCGGGAGAATGCCGGGATTGTAAGGAAAATGGGTAGGGGTGGGGGGGCCGGAAGCCACCAGGCCATGTAGATCTATGGCGTCGCGGAGCAATCCGCCGCGAGCGCACATAATCCTAGAGCCCCATGAAGGGTGCTTAGCGTTGAAGTCACCACCGATTAAAACAGGCGTGGTACCTCGAATCAGCACCTCCATGTCAGCCCCCGTAGCCCGGTCGAACCGGCGGTCTGGAGGGAAGTAGATGGAAATGATGCGCACTGGACCGGTTGAAGTCGCCAGTTGGATAGCCGATGCTTCCATGTGTTGGAGGGGAGGAAGTGATACGACGTGATGGTCAAGGCCCCTTCGGACCAGAACCGCCGTCCCACCCCATCCCACATCCCCCGCTCGGTCATTACGATGGCAGATAAACTCTGCTAACGAGAACCTCATTGCGGAGCGCAAGTGGGTTTCTCCCAGCAGCATTACATCGACACGATGCTTTGCCAGGAAACTTTCAAGCTCAGCCTTCTTCCCCGCGACTCCGTTGGCGTTCCAGAGTGCGACCGTGAGCTCCTTCAGCACTGGTGGTCCTCTATTCGGGTGCACTGCCATGAGAGACCAGGTAGAGGATGATATGCTCCATGACCAGGTGGCCACGGTTACTCCTCGGAGACTCCCGGACCTTCCTCAAGAGACTCGATGAAAAGTCCCATGGATCCAGTCCGGGAATGCCCTTGAGTAGCTCAATGCATTCTTTGAGCTTTGCGGTATCATCCTCAGGAGTGGGGGTTGTAGGGGTAACAAGGGTAGAAGTTGGGAGTGGTAGGAAAGGGTTAGTAGGGTGCAGGGTGGCAGGGGTGGAGGTGGGGGTTGGGGTTGGGATGGGTAGAGGAGCGGTCTCGGGTGGGCCCTCGACCAAAAGGGTAGAACCGGATGCAACCGGTTCGGGTTTGGCGGCTTTGGCAGGTGCCTCGGCCTGAGGTGGAGGGGTATCTCTCTTTGACAGCACACTGGCGAAAGATTGCACCAGTGGCTTTGGTGTTGGAGCAGGAGTCACTGTCGCCCTCCGTCCCGCAACGTGCCCCGAGGGCTTCTGGCCTTCACTTGGCCCATCCGTCCTCCCTTCTCGGGCCCCGGAAGCACGCACATTCCCTGCCGCCCGCAAGGACCTGTACGTGGGACAGCCCCGCCACGCCGAGGAGTGAGCTCCTGAGCAGTGCAGGCACTTCGGGGGAGATCGTCTCTCCTCCGGGCACCCGCCCCTCTCGTGGTCACCACCACAGAACCCACACCTAGGGTTAGCGCGGCAATCCCTCCGCACATGCCCAAACCGGAAGCAGTTCTTGCACTGAACCGGGCCGCCTGGAGACTTGTACTTCTCCACCTTGACGCGGAGCCCGCACAGGACTGATATGGAGTACAGCCTTGCGGTGTGCTCCCCGGGTGTCAGAGAGACAACGAAGTTCGGCAACCGCTGCCTTTCTCCGGTCTTCTGATCCCTCTTCCATTGGGAGAGCATCTGCGTGATGGATTTCACAGGGAAACCCATCTCAACTAGCTCTTCCTGGATGTCGCCAGGGTTTGTACGAGTCAGGAGTCCCTTCACCACGACCCTGACCAGTCGCTCCCTTCCAAGCTCGTAGGACCAATGCTGGATCCCCAAGCTCGGCAGGAACTTCTGGAGGGCGCGGTAATCTTCCTCCGACCCGCACTGAAGCCGCACTCGGTCTCCCGGCTGCCTGACCGCCTCCACAGGCCCGCGAACCTTGGACCGAATGGCCCTCGCCACCTTGGAGTAGTCCTCCACATCACACAAGATGATGGGAGGAATCTTCCCCTTAGCTCTGCCAGCTGGCCCAGAGCCACTAGTACCAGGCTGGGGTGAGGCACGGCTTGCGTTGTTACCCGTAGGTTTCCGCCGCTTCCCACCTTTACCCAGCGCTGGCGCACCCTGGCCCGGGCCACCACTGGCCTCGCTCTCATCACCAGAGCTGCCGCCTAAATGGTTAGGGTTGCCCCCCAGCAGCTTCCTGGTGTTGCCGGCCTTCCCCCTTCGGCGGGGTCTTACGGTCCGAAATCCTTCGGACTCATCATCCGACCCCTGGCTCGACTCCTCACGCATCAACGGGAGGTCTGGTCCTGAAGACAGTCCCTCCACGTCCACGGAGTCGCACGAGCTGTCAACACGCGCAATGCGTGTGACCCGGTCTTCCGAGTCCGAAGAAAATTCGGCCGGGCGTTTCTTGCCTACCGACACCCCTTGGCGAGAGATGTCGGAGTTGACGCGGGCTTGTGAGGCCCTTGCGGTGACGCTTGCGTCATTGCCGCTTACAGCGGTCTTTACCGGCGAAGGACGGCTAGGCTCCCCCTGGTCAGGGCTTCCGTTGGCACCGTTAGGTTTCCACCCATCGTGCTGGCGGGAGCTTTCGCCATCCTCCCCGATTTGCGGGCTGTCGGCCCTAAAAAGGGCCTCCAGCACTTTGTGGCCATCAGCGGCACGCTCACCTCCTGTAGTCGGAGGGGCCCCGCTGGACTCGCCCGCATCGGCATTGCTGCCGACGCTTTGGAGGGGGCCGGCACTGTCCATCGAGCCGAGGCCCGAGGTTGCAGTACCGGAAGCCCCGGCAGATCCACCAGCGGCACGCGCACCTCCGGTAGTTGGAGGGGCCCCGCTGGCTTCACCTTGGCCGACTGCGCCCACCTCGCCGGTAGTTGGCGAGGTCACGCTGGCCGTGATGTTGGCCCTAGAAAGGGCCGAATCATCCCCGGAAGGTGACTCCGGCCGGGTGTGAGAAGCGGCACGCTCACCTCCGGTAACTTGAGGGGCCCCGCTACCTTCACCCGCTTGGCTGTTCAGTGCGCCCACCACCCCTTTAAATTGGGTGGTCACGCCAGCCTTGTTGGCCCTAGAAAGGGCCGATTTGGTGGCCCTAGAAAGGGCCGATTCGTCACCCAAAGGCGACTCTCGCTTACCTCGGCCAGCGGCACGCTCGGCTCCGGGAATTGGAGCGGCCCCGCTGGCTTCGGCAGCTACCACTGGCTTGTTGCCCCTCGAAGGGACAGCTGCCGCTAAAGCTCCCGCCTTCGGGCTTGTGGCGGACCACTTACCCTCCGGCAGGAGCTCCTTCCTGACCGGAGGAGCCTTCAGTCCCCGCGAACGGAAACCTTCAACTCCCCCAGACAGGACGGGCAGCCCAAGCCTGCCGTTGACGGCGGATCCCCCGCCACTCGCCGCCAACTTCTTCCTCGCCGGGATCGGTCGCTTCCCGGGCCCGGGATTCTTCCTCGCCTCATCCGGCGGTCTTCTCCCGACCCCGACGCCAACACCTTTCTTCAACTTCACCGACGGCTCCATCCAGCACCGTAAATCACAGCAGACGCCAAGCACGCTCAAAACTCAGGAACACGTAAGGGAGGCAGGACGACACCTTGCACTCCTCTCTCTCAACCCCCCCCCCACACACACACCCACAGTCCATGTTCTCTGAGCCGTCCGTGACGACTCCACCTCAGCACACAGCGCCAGCGCTTGCTATTGGTTCGCGTAATGGACACTGTCTCTTACGTTTTCCCACACCAATGGGAACCCCCTGTTTTACCCATTGGACAAGGCCAGGCAGCAGTGGAGGGTACATAACACGGTGATTTATGGAGCTGTTTTTAGTGGTGACCCAACCCTGGTGAACCACATTGCAAAGAGCTTTAATAAATTGTCATTATTTTGGAAAGAGCATTTTCATCGTCATTCCCTATCCTTCCGCAACTATCCCTTACCTCCCATCGCGACTCACGTTGGCGGGACGGTTCCTCTGCCTCCCACCACGACTCACGTTGCCGGGACAGTTCCTTTGCCTCCCACCGCGAATCACGTTGCCGGGACAGTTCCCTTGCTTCCCACCGCGACTCACGTTGCCGGGACAGTTTCTTTGCCTCCCACCGTAACTCACGTTGCCGGGACAGTTCCTTTGCCTCCCACCATGACTCACGTTGCCGGGACTTTATCCACACCTCCCACCGCGACTTCGTGTTGCTGGGACTCTGTCCTCTCACCCTCCAACCTGATCGTCCCTTCCGACGGTGGCCTCACGGGATGGGATACACCCGCCGCACCGGCAAGGCCCAACGACAGAAGACCCTAAAGAAGACAGCGGCAACCAAACAATACTCCATGCGTGTACCCATCTTCTACGATCCCGACTGCAACCACCAGACCCCCGAACGCCAACACTCCGCTCCAACATCTCCAAGAGTCCCTGCCCCCGAGTTAGCTAATTCCTCCCCTCGTCTTCCCCTCTAACCGACCATGTGACTCCCACCTACTCCAATTTCCCCTTTAAGCCCTGAGGGCTACCATTTACATACCCTGACCACCCCAGAACCCGCCTATGTTTTCTCCCCCATCTCCCTTCCTTACCCCCACCCACTGCATCCGTAAGATCGACGCCTAGAAACAAACGTCACCCGGAGACTGTACTTCGACTAGAATGATGCAACCCGCTACACCCGAAGACGCAGTTGGAGATAACAAGCTTGAAAGTGCACTTCTTGAATTCCCATTTGGACTACTTTCCCGGTAATCTTGGTGCTTTGACTGAAGAGCAAGGGGAAAGATTCCATCAAAACATCAAGGAGATGGAACGCAGATACCAAGGCAGATGGAACATCAACATGATGGCAGACTACTGTTGGATGCTGTACAGAGAAGAGCCGAAAGCTGTCTACAAGAGAAAAAGATCAAAAAGGAGCTTTGAGGATCAAAGAAAAAGGCAGTATAAGGACTTGTAAGTCTTGGTAAGTGCTGAGAATGGGTTAGCCTAAATTTTTTTTTGTAAATAAAACTGTTATTTAATTTTTTAAATAAATAAGTTTAAACCATTATACATAAACTGAGCCCTTTTTCTATATTTTGATATCCAGTTTTGTAAAAATTCCTTACGTTATAGAGAAAATCGGAGATCATTTTTGAAATCAGCACACCAAAAAACATAAGAATCACCCATTATATTAAAAACAATTTTCAACAACCCAAATTTTGTAGGCCTGTGTAATCCTTTTACCAAACAACCGTCTGAAAAACTTTTCTTATTGATTACTTTGTAGCAAAACCGTTACAATACAAACAGTTTTTTTAACGATTCATATATATAGGCCCATATCACACTATGATACCAAGGCAGCCACTTACAAAGCACAGACACCAATGGCTCATTACACACCTGGCATCTCCCTGGCATTGCTGAGACACGTAACTAGTGGCATCGATGCCAGACTGGCAGAGCCGCCATAAGAATACACGGAGTGAGATCTGGTATCTCACATTCAGATGCCAACAGCGCTGTCAGTGGGTTTGGTACCGTGTTGTCTCAGCCTCGTCTTGTTATTGTTGTGGTTTATTTCTTGCAACATGGACAGTTTCGATACAGAAAAGTTAATTGTAGATATACAAAGCAGACCTTCGTTATGAGACTCATTATCTGATGACTACTGCAACCACGAATTAAATAATAAATGTTGGGAAGAGTTTGTGGACATTTTTGGAAAGGACATAATGACGATAGTAGAGAAACATGATCTCGGTAAGTTTTTAAACACTTTTATTTTACAGGGCTTTTTTTTCTTAGCACTGAGTTTTACTACCTGTTCAGGTTATACGCCTTTATACTAAATTACTCTAATCTTAAATCTAGAACAGACGCGACATCCAGCCCCCAGCCGTTAATTCATCACTGTGAAAGGGCGAACCCACATCTCACCAATGATACATTTTTCGACTATTCTGGGAATCGAACTCGGGGCCTTTGGTTCATTAGGCAGACGCGCTACCAACTAAGCCAAGGTGTTGGACATCTACTATACTGAAACATAAATCATAAAATTCATGTTATTACCATGACATTCATCTCTTAAATAAAAAAACTACTTAATAATGTATACAATAATAATTATACTGCCATGGAAGGGGATCGTCTTCAGAAAAATATTTATCCAACTGGTTTCTGTTTGAAAGAGATGATTTTCCCCTTCTAACTTCATTTATATTACTCTGTGTTACATCCTCATATGTATATCCATCTCGTTATCATACAAAATGGTGTAAAACACGACAGGCTTTTAAAATGTTTACGTTCAATGGTCGGTGAAATATCCTCCACTTATTATATATAATGCCAACGGTACACTCAATATAGCGTCGAGATCTTGACAATCTGTAGTTAAATACTATCTTCTCATAGCTTAGATTGCTTCCTCCATAAGGACGCTTCAAATGTTCATGCATTTCAAATGCTTCATCCCCTAACAACACATAAAGTAAAACCATCGAGCTATTTCTGAAAGAGGGGAAGAGTCGGGCATGTCAAATGAATTACTTACGAGTTTTTCTATAACATGTTGCGTCATTAAAAACCTTCGAATCACTGCCTTTTCATTAAGCACCAAAATCTATGAAGGTAAATTTATAATTTGCATCGCAAACTGCAAGCAATACAATGGGGAAAAAACACGTATAATGGTAAAAAAAAAAAGTGGCCCTGACTTGGTATGCTTGAAGATCCTGATATACTTATTGTCTACTTCCCCAACACAATGAGGGAAGATGGCTATGTTTTCAAATTCATTTGCGATTTGTTGCCACCCTTCTTTTGTGCTTGGCAGACTCAGGCAAATATTGTGTAGCTTTCTCCAAAGTACCGCAAGCTCTTCACGGATCATTGTCGTTATTGTTGAGTATCCAAGATGATAGCCATAATGAAGGTCCTGGAATGACAACTCTCTTGCAAGATATCTGCAACAAATAACAAAATAATATCTTTTAGATAGAAAGATAATTTTGCTTTATTAAAAACACTGTGAGAATGTGCATTTAAAAAAAAAGGGATGATGGATGAAAATAATGTTCTGTATATGTGTGTGTATGTTACATGGCAGATAAATTTTTATAAGAACTGAAAAATACCTTTTTCAAAAGATTGTTGGATTTTCTTTTTTATTTCTGGATTGACACTACAGAAAAGGTGGAAAAACCTGAAGGTTTCTTTTGCTCGAGATTTGCAGCGACAAAAGAAAACGAAATCAGGATCCGCCAGTGGTCTTAAAAAGAGTGAATACATATTTTTCAAGCAACTACAGTCTCTTCAAAAAGTGGTTGCAATTAGACTAATCAATGATGAGGAAGTGTCACATGACCCTGGTGATAGTCCGGTTGCAGAAATGCAGGATGTTGGTGTTTCATATCGACAACTGGGCGAAAATGCGAGTAGGAAAAAAACCCCACAAAATTAAAGGATAGGGCGAGGACCCACTTATTGAAGATTTAAACAGAAGTATTGCAGTGAAAGTAAAGTATTGCAAGTATTGCGTGAAAGGCAAGCAGAGGAAGATGAAGATAGAATGTTTCTATTTTACTTGCTAAAGTTTTTGAAATAAGTACCGAAAGAAAAATGTCGGTAAAACTTCAACTTATGAGCGTCATTAATGAAGCACAAGTCTGACATCCTTCAAGGTAAGAGTATTTACTATTTACAGCCCTGTGGAGACGGGAGACAGCGGGAAGAGAGTGACATCACCTACGGTCGTCCCATATTCTCGCCCAGCCTGCGTGAGAGGACCATTGCTCGAGTTACATAATAACTTTGTACCGGCACTTTAGTTAGCACTAAATACACCGACTACATTTACAAGGCAATTAAACACGATAGGCTAGTACTTGAAACCATAAGATTAAATTGCATGTTGACATAAGAGTTAAATGGAGCAAACAAAATCAACAATTACAAAGTAGTGAAAAAACACACTCCATCATTTCCTATATTTACCTTTCAAATTGGCCAAAATCCCAAGTACAACACTGAGTTTAGTAACAGACGCCCTCACAGAATAAACTCAGCGTGAAGCGCCGTGGGTCTAATCCCTCACCCAGACTACAAAACTAAGCTGGTTTTACTAACTATCGCCCCACTCTTAAAAGAGTTATAATTACACTTTCTAGAGCGAAATACCAAACTAAGGCGAATTTAAGCTACTCTCCGATTGGGAGACAAAGGCTATAAACACGATATAGTTGCAGTAGGGAATTTGTTGCAACAAACATCTAAAACATAACGACTGACCAGCAAGGAATAGCCATACAATATTTAAGACTAAATAAACCTATTTTAAGAGGTGAGAACGATATGTAACAGTGAAGCTAGTATTGAAATTTTAACCATCTAGTATTGATCACATAAGTTACAGAGAACTGTCTATCTGTCCCGGTCATAGAAACACCGGGCTTAGATATTATAGAAAGGGGTCATTCAGGATTCTGGTCCTCTATACAGTATAGGTTGGCTTGTTACTAATTATAGTATTGCCAAATATCACAAGTTTAAACACACCCAAACATAGGCACAAGCTACATTTCAGATAAAGGTTATTAACAATCAGTGTGCTATCAATCGGCCCCAGAAGGGAGTCAAACATGAACATCTAACTGGGTGCGGACCGCGCCAGAAGGGCAGTGACAAACCCACAAATTGCACACCCCAAAACAGGTGAACAATAATGCACATCGGTTAACAGGAACAACTAACTATTACCTAACTAGGTCTCAATAACGGGCCTTGAACAACCTAAATTCCTTCTTTCCTATCACATAATTATACATAATATTAGTGACAAACACTCTTAGCTTGTAAGAATAATCCTAACTGAATTACATAATTGAACATAGAGCCTCCTGATCCTTCTAATGTAAATACAACTTTATAGTTTACGACAAGTTTTTCCGTCTGTCTGGTGAGTCTGACGGCACCATCATCGTGATCCTGATATCTTCTTAGTTGCTGTAGGCCTACTGTCTGAACGGGGACGAGAGACGTCAGTCACCGAATACAAGATCGGAACAGTGTTTGTGTCCAGTGGACCCGGGCGTTTTATACAAGTCGAACTGACGAACCAGGGACATGGGGGAGGGGCGTTAGATACACTTATCGACGTTTGGTAGAGGTACCTGGCAATTAGCCCAGTCATTTTAGACCAATAAAACACCAAACCCGGGAATGGAAGACAGAAAGCTGAATTTTTGTCCAGTAGCTTTACTCAACATTCTTGATAACAAACAGATAGCCCCAGGAAATCCTGCATCCTCTTCCTTCCAAAAAGGCCGACATAAATGGCGGATATAAGATTTTGATCTACAAATTTTAAATAGCTATCTCTTTTTTTAAATTTGAGATACGAACTTCAGGTTTGTCTAGTTTTCTAGAGCAAAATATCTAGATTAATAATACTTCACTGTCCATTAATTTATATATTTTTTATTGGTGATAAAGAATAAAATAAAATTTGGAAAAAATACCAAAATTCTTGACTTCGACAACGATTATCTACGAAACCATTACCAAAACTGAAAATATACTTTGATAAATAATCTAGGCTAATTCTCTGGCCAGTGCTATAATATTGAGATATAATTGAGTTATCAAGGGTATGTAATTACACGTATACTCAAAATGATATACATAAACTAGCGTTAATATTAGATGACAGCAATGGTGCTTACGTGACACGCGGTGAGATCTTCAATCAACATCGTGAAGGAAATTTGGCAGTTCAGAAAATTGTTGATGTGGGAGAGGAGTTCTAGGAGGGAGTTTGTCCTCTCGCAGCCTGTTTGCTCAAAAGTGGCTAGAGCAATCAGTAAACTATGTCATGTACATCTTGAGACAAGTGCAAAACACCCATCAATCAAGAGATGATAAAGATTTCCAGAAAATATTGTACTAGTTTAAGTGTCACTTACCATTTGAAAGCACCATGGATGGGCAGCTTGTATGCCTCTCCGCAGGAGTCATAGCTGATTCTAAAATAAATGCAGACTCAGCCAAAGACATTGGAAATTCATCAATGATAGATATGGTGGGTCCGAATTTTCCTTATGTCAAAGCGAATCGTAGAAACAAGATACATTCTCTTTCATCTGTTCGAGGGGAAGACGTTGTTGATGTTAACCCTCAGCAACTTTTCCTACGAATATTGTGTATTCTTAAACGACCCACTGATTTTGAAGAGCATTATGTGCTATGAACTTGCCCCAAAGCCTCAGCTTTGTGTGATAAAGCTTCAATGAGGAAAACCAACAACTCTGTCTTTGTAGATATCACTCCATAGGTACGTTCTTTGTCTGGTCCTGATAGCAGCTCATACGTAGTGGGCGGTGGCCACCAGCTTCATCAAGTATTGTGGCCTAGACCTGCAACCTACATACAAGTATGCGAGGATTATGTAAGATATGATATCACTTATCACTCATTATGGGCCAGGTACATCAGTAGTGCTTGATGAAGACAATAATCCTATGATTACAAAAAAATGTAGAACACACTATACGAGCTGCTCGCAATAGCTCCACCGACATTATATTTGAACTTTTCATAATTGTTTCTGCAAATCAATCTAATTTCCTACGAAACAACAATAACAAAAGTCGTCTTATAGATGCAGTAACCTCTCATCTACACTCGGCTGGGGTCACAGTTTACAATTCTTCTGGATATGTTGACATTGTCATCGTTTCAGTAGCATTAGAGAAGGCTTCTGAAGGATTTACGATGACAGCAGTAGAAACCGATCTTCTTGTAATGCTATTTGTCAGAGTGTGTCCAAGTGATAAAGTATTAGGTATTTATTAAGCCTGAATGATCGATACCTAACAGAATACTTCCAGTCGCATAAATCAGTGAAAAAATTGGTGGCATGAAAAATGTGTTCTTTTCGTGCATGCTTACACAGGATTTGACTCGACATCTGCTTTCTATAAGAAGGGCAAGAGAACACCATGGGCAATTTTGGCAAGAGAGATGGTGCTACAGCAATCCGTGCAAGTATTCAACGAGCCTGCAGTTCATCCAGGTATGTTGAAATTTGCTGGAAAGATATGTATAATGGCAATTTACGGTGCAGAGAAGTACGATCCTTTGAATAATCTTCAATATTATTCGTTCAACAAAACCATTGACCGTCAAAAAGTTAGCAGCACATTTGATTTGGCTCTTCTCCCACCAACTAGAGACGCTGCACACTTTCATTCACAGCGAAAATAGCTTCAAGTACAGCAGTGGTTTGGCAACCAGTTAAACCCAAAGGACTGGGTATGGGAACAAAATAATGACAAGGGCCGATTGCTGCATTACTACCACCTGCTCCAGAAGCCTTGCTAAACCTCATATCTTGGAACTGTAAGAGAGGCTGTAGTCGAGGATGTGACTTCGCTTGAGATTACCCTGTTCGGCATGTGTGGTCACTGCAGACACCACTCACCACTCCTGATATATTAGAAGAGGAATATTAAGATGAAATGGACAGTGTATAGGAGTTTAAAAACATATTGACACAAAGATACTCCTATAATTTCGTGCACAAAGTATGCACTGACATTAAAAGTAAAATATTTATTATATACAAAGAAACTATAACTCAAATCACATTTGTTTTAGTATACTATTTGTACTTACCAATGCATTATTTTAAGAGAATTAATCCAAATCTCTGTTTGAAATATGCACAAATATTATAGCACTGGATATTATTATACTGAACCAATCATGGCACGCTATAAGGAATATTGAAACATCTTAGACTAAACACGAGTAAACCAATTTGTAGCCGATGTACAAACCCAAATTTTTTTAAAGGTATATTTTCAGTTTTGGTAATGGTTTCGTAGATGATCGTGGTCAAAGTCAAGAATTTGGTGTTTTTTCCAATTTATTTTTAGTTTTTATCACCCATAAAAATATATAAATTAGGAGAAAATAAAATATTATTAATCTAGAGATTTCAATCTACAAAAATAGCCAAACTCGAAGTTTGTATATAAAAAAAGATATAGACATTTAAAGTTTTTAGAGTAAAATCTCATATCAGCCATATTTGTCGGAAGCAAGCGCGGGATTTCTAGTGACTTTTTGTATGTTATCAAGCAGGTTGAGTAGAACCACTGGGCAAAAACTCAGCTTTCTGTCTTCCATTCCCAGGTTCAAACCTAAAATTACTGGGTTAAATGACATACACACGCTCGTGAGCCATGTTCAAATTCGTTCAGTCCACTTGGTGGTCTAGTTGAGAAGGGAGTTGAATGGAGGTCAATGCTTGCAACTCTTTCTACGTAGCCATTCTCACCAGGCAATGTTCCCGAGGCATGGTATGTTATAACATTAACATATATAATTAGGTATCCATATATTTTTTTTCATGAGAAGTCATTTTATCTAGCTGGAGTAGCGTGTACGGGCAAGGACTGATAAGCCCACCACAACATCTCTTGGTGAATCCTTTGGAAAAGGAAGTACTCTTAGCCGTTTTCATGAACCCCCTAATGCGCTATATCCTCGTTCAACAGAAACTTCACATGATTCTGCGTATTCAGACGTAATGGAACTTTCCAATTAATAAAACTTGAGTAATTTCGTTGCAATTTTATTAGACTAATAAAAGTAAGCCATTCTTATTTGTATTATTGGTAATAAATAAACATTAAAACAAAAGTTTATTTCACCTTATTTTATATTTTATGAATTACAGGTATTAAGAAATGAGACCTGCCCTGCAACTGTTTCACTGGATTTTTAAATTATCATGTACTTACACAACGAAAACTTAAATAGTAAATACAAAGTATCTTACCTTAGTGTGGCGATCAACTTTTGCTTCTCTTTAGAGTGTATCTCTTCTTTCCAAATCACTTCTACAAATGTCCACTAACTCATCAAAAGGTGTTATTGACATTCTTACGTGATTGAAAAAAGTTCTTAGTATTTTCTTAAATCACTGTATAACGTAACAAACAAACCATGTATGCTACGATCTGCAACGAACGACTACGAATACAATCGATGAATACTAACTCTTCGAAATTCATGCTGATACTGTAACATAAGCTGGTATATTGGTTGTCTTTTTGGTTGTCATCTTGGGTGGCAGACCACACAAATGCCAACAGACCTGCCAGCAGCACTGCACTCGCATCTTCTAGTTAGATATGGGCCTTACCGTAGGATTTATGTTTAATATATATTTTATACCTCCCATTACAATATTTTATCAATAAAATAATAATAATCATGAACTAACATTTAGGTAAGAGTTTTACATTTTTTGGCGATTTACTGAAAATAATTTGTTGCTGATCTAGATAGTTTTGCAACTCTCTCTCTCTCTCTCTCACACACACAAACACACACACACATTATAATAGGTACTTTTGTCGCTTTGATATAACACCTTCAGTTTTAGCTATATTTATAAAATATAAGAGGTACACTGTATAATATATTATTTACTATTTATAATAAAGTAATTTTAAAGATTATAATTTGTGATAGTAATTTGTAAATCATAATAATGTGTAATAACAATAATAAACATTATTTACCTTTCTTGAAAGGAAATATTTAAATTGAATATACAAAATTAACTAACTCATTTTGGTCCAATATATATTTAATATGATTAATGTAACGAACTTAAGCTAATCTTTAATTATACTACTATCTACTAACTGCAAAGAAAAATCAAGTCAATTAAACCAAGATATTTCTACCTTTCTCTTACCCACTAGAGGTACCCGATGGCAGAGATACTTTTAACGGCAACACTATGAATCATTATCGCCCAAGAGCTAAGGAGAATTTGGTACTTTTAATGTAATTATAGTGGCGCCACTTGTATTACCAAAGATGGTGGTTCTGCGGATAATCTCTTACTTGTCCGTGAACTTGAGATGATTCAGGCGTTATGATGTTTTATTTAATTTAAAAAATAAAGTACTTTAGAATTTTAGAGTGTGTATAAAGCCTGTCATATGACGATCCCTCGCATGTTTGTAAAATGTCCACAAGATCACAACTAACAAAAGATTTAAATGGTGAGAAATCTTTTTGTTTATATTCATATGACAGGTAGAACAAGAGCAGTGTAGATATCCGGAAGGGGTGTGTCGCTATTTTTGAGTTTATTTTACTTTTTAAGACTAATTCAAAAGACTTCTCAGAAAGTCATCTTACGAAGTAATACTATTCTCTGCCTTTTACTATTAATGTTCATTACCGTTTTATGCTAATCATTAGTCCGTTAATTATTGTTCAAGGCAATAATTAATAAATCACTACCCACTAACATAATAGAGAAATAAATATCATATTAAACATGATTTCATATTATTTGATATAATGGGGTAAAAAATGTTTATCGTTCCTTTTGAGAAAATATTTTTTCATAAAAAAAATCTTTCCTTGTTAATATTGACACCTAAAAGAGTCGCCCATTAAAATATTGTGTTTGTTTGGTTTAATAATTAATTAAAGCGTGTGTATGTTAGAATACACACATGACAACTTTGTATGGAAATGACTATTCTCTAAACATTTTAATACATCTAAAATTGTATTTTAATTTAATTATAATATAGCCTAGGCCTACTTTGAAGGTTAGATTAAGCTTAGATGATTTTTTAAGGCTAGGTAAAGCCAAGCATGTTTGATCATTATTTATTATCAACTTTATCAACCACATTGTTGATCTTTTAGTGATTCAACATTAACAAACTCATACATAGAGCCTTAATCCTCCTACAAAAATCTAATTAAGTATTATTATTATTATTATTATTATTATTATTATTATTATTATTATTAGCACCGCGTCTTACTACCCGTTCGGGTTATACACACTTA
>CABFVX010008029.1:0-26756 GCA_902151425.1 Timema shepardi | reverse complement strand
ATTACTAGTCAGGAACAGAACGTTACCAAGAATATACTAGTGGAGGTAATTTACACTGTGAGAATACTAGTCAGGAACAGAACGTTGCCAAGAGTATACTTGTGGAGGTAGTCTACACTGTGAGATTACTAGTCAGGAACAGAACGTTGTAAAGAGTATACTTGTGGAGGTAGTCTACACTGTGAGATTACTAGTCTGGAACAAAACCATGTAAAGAGTATACTTGTGGAGGTAGTCTACACTGTGAGATTACTAGTCAGGAACAGAACGTTGCCAGGAGTATACTTGTGGAGGTAGTCTACACTGTGAGATTACTAGTCAGGAACAGAACGTTGTCAAGAGTATACTTGTAGAGGTAGTCTACACTGTGAGATTACTAGTCAGGAACAGAACGTTGCTAAGAGTATACTTGTGGAGGTAGTCTACACTGTGAGATTACTACTCAGGAACAGAACTTGTCAGGAGTATACTTGTGGAGGTTGTCTACACTGTGAGATTACTAGTCAGGAACAGAACGTTACCAAGAATATACTTGTGGAGGTAGTCTACACTGTGATATTACTACTCAGGACCAGAACTTGTCAGGAGTATCATTGTGGAGGTAGTCTACACTGTGATATTACTACTCAGGAACAGAACTTGTCAGGAGTATACTTGTGGAGGTAGTCTACACTGTGATATTACTACTCAGGAACAGAACTTGTCAGGAGTATACTTGTGGAGGTAGTCTACACTGTGATATTACTACTCAGGAACAGAACTTGTCAGGAGTATACTTGTGGAGGTAGTCTACACTGTGATATTACTACTCAGGAACAGAACTTGTCAGGAGTATACTTGTGGAGGTAGTCTACACTGTGATATTACTACTCAGGAACAGAACTTGTCAGGAGTATACTTGTGGAGGTAGTCTACATTGTGCAATTACTAGTCAGGAACAGAACTTGTCAGGAGTATACTTGTGGAGGTAGTCTACACTGTGAGATTACTAGTCAGGAACAGAAATTTGTCAAGAATATACTTGTGTAGGTAGTCTACACTGTGAGATTACTAGTCAGGAACAGAACTTGTCATGAGTATACTGGTCGGGTTTGTCTACACTGTGGGATGTGATGATAGTGAGTATGAATATAGGGAGCTGATGGAAATCTAAATCTTAGCTCAAGTCTTAACTAGACCATGTTGACTAAAATAACAATTCCTCTTTCAATAAAAATATCTATGCCACCACTGGGAATCAAACCCACTATCTCTAGAGCAGTAGCCAAGGGTTTGTACAAATGAGAAATATTTTAAATAAAATGAATAAATTCTAGTCTAATTCCATGAAACGCTTTGCCATAATCAGATACAGCTGATATTAATATGTGTAGAAAAATCCAAAGTTACCTGCTGAAGTGATAGTTTTATTTATTTTGGCCATAAATACTGAACTTGACTCGCGCTCTCTTACATCCTACCTTAAGAGTGATCTTGTTAAAATAAAGGCTTGTTGTCCTAGCACGTATAGATGCCTTTGTCTTATTAACTAGTAAACCCGAATTCAATTCCTTGTATGGCTGAATAATATATGATTAGTAGAATTTGACTTTCCCCTTTCACTGAAATTAAATAAATGACGTTCGGGGATCTGGCTGCTGTGTGTGCTCCTGAATTATAATAGAAGTTAAAAACCCCAAATAAAATAGTCTTAAAATCCGTGATCTCGAATGAAGACCACCCTACCTTATAGATCTCCTTGGGGGTGAGGCGGTGGTTTCTGTTGTCCGAGCTTGTGGGGCGGTTTCGGCACCTTTGTTCGCGGTGAGTCATCAGTAGTCGCTGCACCAACTCCTCTCGACCGTCCTTACGAGCCTGGATCAGTGTCCTCATCACCGACCGCTGTCGACACAGACACACGTGAAATTACGGGACACTTGCAATAGGAAGCACCTGTTTAGATAGTTGCAAAGCTACCAACTAGATCTACCTTCAATTATTCTTACGCCATGTCATGAATTCTAAATCACTCTCTTTTAATATATCCATTTGCTTAGAACACCGTCTTACAGACTCTTCGACTAATACGTACATGTACTAATACAACTAATGTGCTATGGATGATGAAGGCTACATTTGGAGGAAGTGTTGCACACATTAGTGTGGAGAGAGAGTGGAGAACCATGGAGTAAATACTGCCTACAGTATACACGACAGGGATTTGAACCCCAATCTCACCGTTATCGACAGTTCAGTCGATTTCAATAGTGACGCCTTAGAATATGCGGCCATCAAAGCGGGCTTTAGATAAACAGATACTATAGTTTAAAACAACAATACAATAATAAAATGTTTTCAATGTTGACAGCAAAATGTTGTTTATTTTCTAAAAGTGTCTACTACCATTCATAAACAATCGCATCAAACCAGATGAGAATTAGGACTGTATCCAGTAAAGATATTTTAGTAGACCAAAGTAAAATAAAACACTTTAAAATGCTCTAATTGAACCGTATTATTTGTGTACAAGATATTTGTAAATCATAATTTTCAGCAAATGTTTGAAGTTTGTATTTTACATTAATTTAAAATATTTTGAACCAGCCGGCCACCACAACAAGGAATTCGTTACCTCAGAGTTGAATGTAACCTTAGTTTTATATTATATTGTATTTTGTAAGTAAATATACGTAACTCTAGTCTATAAGCATATTGAATATATAAAATGTTATTCTCTGTTCCCTTCTCATCAGACAAAGCTATCTCAGTAAAAAAAAACACCATAAAACCTCAAGCCTTTGTAATTTTAAATGTGAGAAAATATTTAATTTTTTTAAGCCAGTTTTGACGAAAGTAATTCAACCCAGCTACCAAACTTTAAACTATAATATAAAAATATTAAATACTTGCAACTTAAACAAATATAAACTTATGCGAAAATAAACCTGGTTATATTTGACTGAATTTCACTAATATCTGAAGCCACCAACGTAATCATTCTATTAGACAACAATACTAATATATATTTACCAGATATAGCTAACAAAGCCTGCTATGATTACAATACTTACAATTAAGAGATTGTATTAATAATCTCTTTTTTTAATAGTAATATTAGAAACCCCATTCAAAAACCACCTTAAACACATCCTTAGATATACTTTTTTCAAATATAATCCCAGTAACCTACCTTCAAGTTTGCAGGTAAGCTTAAAAGCATGGCTATGTTTTGAAGTTCTTTATATGTCAGGTCAGCCAAAGGCCGACTCACTATTGAAGAGTCCGCCATACAATTTTTGCCCAAAGTACTCAATATCACTTAAACACGTTCCTTGTCTCCCAACAGGTAACAACAACCTAGCAAGTAGTGTTATGAGACTATGACGCAATGCGTGTATCTACTACCACTACCTCAGTTGTACCACTCTTTAGAAAAATATATTTTTACCTGCTAGTCACCATTTCGTGCAGTGTTTTGAAACGTTAAATAAGGAAGTGGCCCAATATTATTGGAGTAAGCTCACGTTTAATACTCACTTATTCAATAGTGTCTGTTTTGTAAACATCTCAGCTTTACCTGCCCCCTTATTAAAGAAAATATAACTATTTATTAGTTCACTGAGAAAAAATTGCTATACATTTAACTTTTACAACGAACACAGTTATGTTGCGATCACTATCGTCATTTTAAATTAGTCATAAAGGATTGTTTTGGGATTAGATTGAAATAATATTTGGTTTTAACAAGCTAGGCTTAAGACAAGAATAGGTAGCTTTCACTGATTCTATTTTTTGTTTAGAAAATATATTATTGTTAAACTAAACAAGAGGTCAAGGCAACTTCAGGGATTCATGAATTATAAAAGTATCGAGGCTAGTTTCGCATTGATTTGGACTATTATTTTACTGTCTCGTTGCTAAGAGTTTGTGGTGAATGGAGTCCCCTAATATCAATTTAGTTATCATAAAATATATTTAGTTTAGGAATTTATTATAATTTTTAAGATGTTTTGAGCTTTGAATTTTTTTAAATTGGTATCGGCTTTTATTTTTGCATTTAGGTGACCTGGCAGTCTAGGGGTAAGGTGTCAGATTTCTATGCTTGCGGCCGGGGTTCAATCCTCGGTCCCAGCACAGACTTATCTGATTACCAAACCCTTCCTTCACCTCTGATAAGACATCTTGTGAATGTGGGGAATGCCAGGCCTCCACCATGGTTCGGATTCCACGTTAAACTGTAGGTCCTCCATTTCATCTCACAATCACTCTACCATTACACATTAGCGTAAGTGCGTTTAACCCGAACGGGTAGTAAGACGCGGTGCTAATAGTAATAATAATAATAATATTTTGACATTTATCAATATCTAAGTTACTGGGTATTTCAATATGTTATTAAATAATTTTATGACTTCGAAATATATAGATTAGCCCAGATTTTTGATAGATGATTTCAAAAAATTAAAAACATAGGTAATGGTTTTACCAAATGCAAAATAATACAAGTACTTACACTTTTATACCAGTTTAGATGTTAATTTAATTTTTAGCACCCCGTCTTACTACCTATTCATTTTATACATTGATTATTTTATTTGAGTTTGTCACCAAAATGTTATGTGTGTTATAAAGATAACCTAATTTAAAAATAATCTTATATATATAAAACTATGGCCTCTATGTCTTGGCTATAGATACAAAGGTCCCAGGTTTGATACCCAGTGCTTCCATAATTTATATGTGAAGCAGTGAGCTGCAAGGGAGGAAAATCATCCCCGTGAGGACAAATGAGGAGCTACTTGAATATAGGAGTAGTGACTCTGGTCTATAAAACTGAGATTAATGACCAAAGGGCAGGTTGTGTTGACCACATAACACCCTATATCCACAAATCAGCAGCGGTATCTCGGTCAGTATAGCTGATTGGCGGGCTCACCCTAAGGATGTTTGTATTACTAAACAAACACTTTCTCTCCAAAGTGGTCATTATAACAATGCCCCAGGAACCCTTTTTTTATTTTATTTTTCAAACATTGACTTAAATAACGAACAGCTCTCACAAATCTTCAGCAGTTGTAATTTCATGGTTAAAAACCATCAAATTATCTTCAGCGTTGTGCCCAGGAATGTATTTAGGAGGGAAAGGGGTTGGAGTAGGGAATAGGGAATGTTATATCTAAGTTGACTAGTAGAAAAAGTCCTCCAACGGTAGAAGTTAAAGATTTTTAAAAATTAATCTCCCTATTAACTAATTTCAAGATTTTTGAAATATTGTAGATGATCTGCAATTTGTAAAACTAGCTTAAGCTTTGAGAGAAAATACAAAATAATATTTGTGAGGTTAGGGGGAAGAATTTAACACACAGCATCTTTTTCGGTATAAACTTAATCTTTTTTTTTGTATAGAACAAATTCAATTTTTCTAATAATATTAAAAAAATGATTATTTTTTTAAAATTTAGCTACTTAACGATGGCCACCATATTTAGTTTCTCTCAACCCCTCTCTGAGAGATTATTGTAATCATCATAAAATCCGAACTTGAGATTTTGATAAATGCTGACGTTCCGTGACCCCCTCAAACCGAAAATCTGTTTTTGAAATGCCGTCCGTCTGTATCTCAGACTAGATCCAAAACCATTTTATCACTAGGGCTAAGACACGGTATCTAAGTATCGTATAGGTCCCTCCGTTGTTTTTTGGAATTATGTATCAAAGACTTAAGTTAAGGGTAGTTTAATGAAGGGAAAAAAATAATATTTTCTCAAAATCTGTTTTAACGGTTTTGGTTAAATTTTTTAACCAGGATTCAAAACTACAAACAAAATTTCTATTCTCGTTTTCCTATGAAAATGACTTTAAAAGCACGTTAAAGAAAATAAATTTCCCATTTTGATCATAATTCCCGACTATTTGAGATACGAAATATGAAATTGATTGTTACGCGTTTTGGTGGACAGGGAGGGTCCTTAGTGGACAGAAATGCTCTTTTATCAATGCTTTTGTAGTATTATATTGTATTAAATTCATGCGTTGTGTTGGAATGTTTATTCAAAAGTGTTCCAATAAAATGCAGCTTTAACACCAAAGAAGACAGAAAATAGTCAAATAAAATCTTGTGATCATTTGTGTGATAAAAATGTCACCTCAAGACCATGTAACTTTGCAAATAAATTTGAAGATGCCTGAATGTCCTAAATATGTTCATTCCTGGCGTATTTTGTTTATACGTTTAGCTATAGTGAGACCCTAACGTCTTGGGCCGCTTAGATGCTGGTGAGGCTTCTCCAAAATCCAGAAATAGGATTTTTTGCATTCTAACCTTAAAAAACCTAGGATTGTGACATTGATATTATTATTATTATTATTATTATTATTATTAGCACCGCGTCTTACTAACCGTTCGGGTTATACGCACTTACGCTAATGTGTAATGGTAGGGTGATTGTGAGATGAAATGGAGGACCTACAGTTTGACGTGGAATCCGAACCACGGTGGAGGCCTGGCATTCCCCACATTCACAAGTTGTATTTAATACAGGTCATTTCAGGTGAAGGAATGGTTTGGCAATCAGATATAGCTCTCCTAGGGTCGAGGCTTAAAGCCCTGTCCTCCAGCTCACAAGTATGACACCTTACCCCTAGCCCGCCTGGTCACCAACGATTGTGACAGTGAGCAGCGCTTATTAATTATATATACTTCTGTGAGCCTAACACATTTAACTTATTGACCACTACTTCAGTTAACAGTAAAATCAAGAAAAAGACTTTTAAAATTGGGATAGATTTAAGTGTCTGATGAAATTTTGAATTGTGCATTTCGGATTTACTGTCTTTACCATTACATATATTGAGAGTTTTATGCCTTAAATCCAGTGATGAGAAATGTAGATAGCTCCAAAACCAGAATATATAGGAATGGATCAGGGAAATGTACACAAATTTGCCTGAGGCAGGGTAGATAACCTTAGAACACCCCGATATATACCCGTCATCAGAATTCCAATCTATTGCGAGAGTGATGTCCTAGACCATTCTGGGCTCCGAATCAGGAATGACTATGATATTATGGCAGGCTAAATATCACCTGAGGAAACCACCGTTGAGGCTGTGAAGAAAGGTAGATGCACCACGGAACTTTGACAGATTGAAGATGACTAATATGAGAGTCAAGAAAGTGGTGTTGGAGGATTTCAAGAAAGTTTTAACGTTATTGAATGTATGTTCAGTGTGAAATAGAGTGAGGAAAAAACACAGACTCTTGAGAAATATACATTGAAAGTAATTATTAAAACGCTGTACAGCAAGAAACAGTTAACAACCAACTATTTAAATATTATTTAATACATTTCATTAAAATTTATTCTGTTTGTGATATTTTGTTTTGTTTGTCCCTACCCCTCTGCCCTTTTATGTAATGTTAAGTGAAACCCCATTTTGGTTTTGGTGAACATTGCACATTTGAACCATATATTAAGGTACATTTATTCACTATAAGCAGAGTTGTCTGTATATAAAAGATTATTATTAGCACCACATTTTACTACGCGTTCGGTTTATACGTTTATGTTCTATTAAAGCTAGTGGCTTATAAATGGGGAAGGCTCAATTTAAAGGAAGTAAGCCCACATTTGCTTGGAGGGAGAGTGGAAAATATTGTTTATGGAAAACTACCCCCAGTTCAGTGTGAGATTTTATTAATCTATCGTAAATAAAGGATCCCCCGAACAGGCGTGATTTGGGACGTGTTTCGTGATATTGCAGTACCACGGAGATGCCCCCACACTGGCACGTCACAATCCTGTTACAGGTTTATTAATTTTGACGTTCCCATAAGAAAAACTGTCAGTTTATAGATTCCATACTATCTCTTATCAAAGCTAATCAATTTTAACATTATGCCTCTGCACAAGACCATTTTTCAGTCCTTATTTATTGAAGCAAAACATATATTTTTTTCAAGCATAATAATCGTATATTAGCCTGGACTTACCACCTACGTTGTCTGCATCTCTTTTCCTCAGCTTCATCGACCAGAAGAAGAACCTCCTCCAGTGAAGTAAAAAAAAAATCTTTCCTTGGCTGAGCCATCATGCTTCGGAATGGTACAATTTGTCTTCATATTCCGAATCAATCTCATCTAAAAATGCTTTAAATTGGCAGTGGTTCATACAATATTTGCGGATATACTTCACAACTGCTATGACAATCATTACACTTTTTCATCCTTCTCGGTGGCGTAGTTGGCGAACACGCTTGTCGTGTTGAGCTCGACCGCTGAGGACGGGGAGATCGAGGTTAGAATCTCGGTCGGGTGAACAGCGGGTGGTTTTTCCTTAATGGTTTTCCACTCTCCCTCCACGCAAATGCGGGTTCACTTCCTCTAATTAAATCTCCCAATTCCTAATCCATTAAATTAATTAGTACTTAAGGCGTATAACCCGAACGGGTAGTAAGACGTGGTGCTAAATATCATTATTATTATTATTATTATTATTACGCTTTTTCCAGTTAACAATTTTACTGCACAATTATTGTTGGTGTAAAATGCCACGGAATCGCATCGACAGTTCAACATGTAATGCTTCCATTGTTTTACTAACTAATCCTATTAATCCTACATTGCATCCTATCATACTTTGCGCACCATCTGTTATAATGCTCATAAGGTTTTTCCATTTTAAATTGTAAATATTAATGGTGTCAATTTATAGTAAAAATATATCTTAAACTTTTGTTGTCACGTGGATAAACTTAAAAGCTGCAAGTTATTCTGTTATTTGAAATTCTGTACTAATTCCCAGTAAAAAATCAATATTTGTGCATTATCACATGTATTATTACTTTCACCCAAATCCAATAAAAAAAATCAAATCTTTAAGAACATTCCTGTTATTTAGTACAGAAATTATTAAAAATATTTTCTATTATTCTAACTACTGTAAGGGCAGACAAACTTATGTAATGTAAAGTCTTAATTTTATCAGGGCACATCTTATTTATAGCTCAAGTATTTTTCTATACAAATTCCCCATCGGTAATAGGTTAATCATGTTCATCAATTAATGTACAAACTAATAAACTAGCTCTAACCACAGCTATATTATATTCTATAACTTTTTGTAAAGACTTTTTTGATTATTTAATTAATTTTTCAAGGAATCTTGTTTTGTTTCTTTTTCTATCTCACCTTATTATTTGTCGTATTCCATTTTGTGTCTTGATTCGTAATGACGTAGCAAGTTAAGATCATTAAGAAACACTAACAACTTCACTGCAACTCAAACTTTTTTTAAAAAAAGTCTATACAAAAATAATCAACAGTCCACTGGTATGTAAATATAAGACATTCTGCGTCCATTTTCCTTCTTTTTTGGTTTTTACCAATGTTTAATGATAAGAAACATAAGAGTTTTATTATTGTTATTATTATTATTATTATTAGCACCGCGTCTTACTACCCGTTCGGGTTATACGCACTCAGGCTAATGTGTAACGGTAGGGTGATTGTGAGATTAAATGGAGGATCTACAGTTTAACGTGGGATCCGAACCACGGTGGAGGCCTGGAATTCGACACATCCACAAGTTGTGATTAATACACGTATTGCCAGAGGTGAAGGAAGGGTTTGGCAATCAGATAAATCTGTGCCGGGACCGAGGATTGAACCCCGGACCCTCAGCACAGAAGTCTAACACCTTACTCCTAGACTACCAGGTCACCAAAAGTTCAATCAAAACAAATTAATCATAATTAATTAATATACACTGATGACGAATTTAAACTGACTGTGAATTCACCAAAGATCACTCGTATTGCGTCGTAGTAAACCGATATGTATTTCTAGCGGAATATTGGAATACCAGCAGCGCAGAGGTCTATCGAACGTTTGGCTCAAATGAATCATTTCATACTGTTAACGGTCATTATTCTTATCGCGTGTTGGGTTTGATTCGTAAGCGCTTACACTTCGTTTTCTCAACGGCTGACGTTGGCGGCAACCTCACATCAAAGAAAGATACAGAAACCTTTCCCATGGGCTACTGTCTATCGCACCTAGAGAGACAACAGGCAGAGTTGAATGGAGGGAAGGAGTAACATTCAGAGATCAACTATGTATAAGCATCTTTTGTCCACTAAAGGTTTGGACAGTGAAGTGGCAACAGCAGGGGTGTCAAACCTCAAACACATTTAAGGGGTGATTAATCTAGGGAAATGTGTTTATTCAGTACATACTGTAAATTTCCTCGAAATGTTTCGGGTAGTCACGTGTTTTAAGGCACTACTCTTACAATATATTTAACATCCGATGATGAGGTGATCGTAGTTAGATCACGATCGAGTGTACTGATGGTGGTTTTGCCTAAATAATTTCCCATTCTCTCTCAACACGCAAATGCGAGTACACCTTTTCTGAATTCAACTCTAGCCATCCCTAGCGCATTAATGTAATTATTACTAAAGCGTATAAACTGATTGGGTAGTAAGACGCAGTGATTAGAAAGAAAATCTAAGTATATACAAAAATAAAATGTGGTTTCTTTGTTCGTTTGTATGCTTGTTGCTCATTCACGTTCAAACCCCCGTACTGATGGTGCAGCTGAAATGTCGCATGGATGTAATAACTTGGACGTCAGGTTAACATATGGCCTAATTAAAAAAATTGCCCGCTATTTTGTTTTAAGATACCGCCTTGGAGCATGTGGCCACCGAATAAGGTAAATGTAAAGGTAAAAACTCTAATCGTGTATATTTACAACTATGAATCTTTCTCCCCAAAGAGTAATAAAATTTAACGTGTATCTTTATTAAAACAACAGCTGCAGAATGTTAATTTATCCCGCACTTGTGTTATAGGCTAGACAACCTCGACAGAACGCTTGATCTGGGCACCCAAGAGACCAACAAAGGTGGTAGAGTGTTCTTAAGCTACTAAAACCCCAAACTACCTTAGCTTTTTGTGAAAACCTCGTTAACGGTCGTAGGGCTAATTATCAGAACGTATTACGGCAAATTTGGGCCAAAGTAGATCAAATATATTTCTCCAGGTGCTACGATAAGTTTAATATTCTATACATAGTTATCTAGACTCTTCTTAAATATATTTTATGAGTAAAGAAACTTAAAAATAATTTTATTTTTAATTAAATTTTGTTTTTTAATTTTCACTTTTCGGTGTTATTTCGTGTTTATTCAAAATTACATGCTATCTAAGGTGTTTAAGTATTATTTACATATTGAGACGATGTACACAAAACTAAAATTTACCATTGAAACCTAATATAATTGCTTTAAAATTCTTAGTCAAATTTGTATCTATATTTCACAATTTTATAGCCTAAAATTAGCTTACATTACAACAAAATAATAAATTAAAGCATGGTCAAAATTTCTGCTTAATTTATTATTAATTTCGGGTTTTTAAAGTTTGTTTTGGTAAAATTGGTGTTATTTTATTCTATAGGAGAATTTGGTGTAACAAGACTATTTCGTTTTATTTCGCTTTTCAAAAACATTGTGAATCATATCAAAGTCTATAAAAGGAAAAAGTACCTGATTCCATCTTTGTATGGTACTTTTCGCTTTATCGCATTTAACAATTTTCACCTGGCTCTACTTATGAATGTATTGACATTTAATTTAAAAAAAAAAATATTTAAATTATTCAAATTCTATTAAAATTCCACGATGTTTATGATACCATAAATAGCTATTTGGATGATTAAATATTATTTAGAAAACTACACTGAATGCATCAACTAAAGTAAGCCTATGCGAATCCATCATTTTTAATTTCAAATCTAATCTGAATGTTGGCTAATCTGCTCGAATCGAATCCGAATCAAATCTCATAAAAAAAAAGTAATTCAAGTCCTAATAGAATCCCACGCATAAACCAATCGTTGAGTCAAATTTGATTCAAATCTCCTGCTAAATTTATTCCACAGAATCAAATCCTATAAATCTAAAATCTTATAAATTTTAAAAAATATATATAAAAGATTAGGTCAATTGTGCTACTTTAAAAATAGGTTTATGTATGAATCGATTAATTTGTTTTAGGCTTACTTTGATAATATTTCACTATGCTAAGTCTACGATTCTAATTCATTAATAAAATACTTTAGCAAAGTAGACGCATGTTTAGACACAAATTATGTTAGTAGAAAAATAATGTAATGAATAGGAGTAATCTCAAAAAGTTAAAAATCAAATAAATATTACACCAGTCTTTCAATCATAATTCGAGATATTGACTGTCACAAACAATAATTATCTTCCACGTCATTCCTTTACGAGCTGACGCTCAAGTTAGTTTCGATCTTCAATCTACCATGCGAATGGTTTTCAGTATTATTATTTCAATTTGTTAAAAGTCAAATTATGAGCTTAGTTTATAGAATTCGAATCTAGAATTCGTTGAGATTAGAAATTTTGAATCCATTCCTAATCTTCCAATATTAAGATTCAAAATTTTGAATCAATTCCGAATTTTACCAAGATTCGTATTATAAATTTCGAAGGCTTATATAGGCTTAAGCCAAAGCAATATTTTATTTATTTTGATGAAGAATTATTTTTATAAAATCCTAAAAAACGGATCACTCCACTCTGTTCTAACACAAACCGTGGCTATGAGTTGATTTGCTGACTCCGATCAGACTCAATATTGTAGAAGCCTTAGAACAAGAGCCATTTTCATGGTCAGACTTAGTACGGCTTTAAGTGCGACGCTTTACCAAACGCTATAATAAATTCAATATGACATCTACCTAGACCAGAATGAAATATTCCAGTTTCATAGTCAGACTGAGCACGCCTCAAGTGCGGTATTATAGGCTACTAAATACTAAACGAAACCTACTTAGACCAAAATGGAATGAGCCAGTTCTATAGTCAGCTTCAAGAGCGTCGCTATACTAAATACAAGACAACACCTACCTCGACTAGAATGAAATGGGCCAGTTGTATAGTCAGCCTCAAGAGTGGCGCTATACTAAATACAAGACGACACCTACCTAGACTAGAATGAAATGGGCCAGTTCTATAGTCAGCCTCAAGAGCAATGTTATACTAAATACAAGACGAACCCTACCTCGACTAGAATGAAATGGGCCAGTTGTATAGTCAGCCTCAAGAGTGGCGCTATACTAAATACAAGACGACACCTACCTAGACTAGAATGAAATGGGCCAGTTCTATAGTCAGCCTCAAGAGTGGCGCTATACTAAATACAAGACGAACCCTACCTAGACTAGAATGAAATGGGCCAGTTCTATAGTCAGCCTCAAGAGTGGCGCTATACTAAATACAAGACGAACCCTACCTAGACCAGAATGGAATGGGCCAGTTCTATAGTCAGCCTCAAGAGTGGCGCTATACTAAATACAAGACGAACCCTACCTAGACCAGAATGGAATGGACCAGTTTTATAGTTTGCCTCAAGAGCAATGCTATACTAAATACAGGACGAACCCTACCTAGACCAGAATGGAATGGGCCAGTTTTATAGTTTGCCTCAAGAGCAATGTTATACTAAATACAAGACGAACCCTACCTAGACCAGAATGGAATGGGCCAGTTTTTCATATGAAGCTGACCCATTCCATTTTATCTAGGTATGTGTCGTCTTTAGGCGTAATGATTCTGACTATTAAACTTGCCCATATGCTCATAGCCAAAACAATAAAACATAGATCTTATACCTCAATTAGAATAGGAGAATGCGTGAAAATAAATAGTGGAACTACTAAAACAAGTAAACTATGATATAAAATGCGTATCTCGTTGCGAAGCGTACACAATGGTTGTTTACTTTAATTCATGTAATGAAAAGATGTAACAAAATTTAAATTAGGCATTCCAAAACTAGGTACTTAACATGATTCGAAGAGATTTAAGGTGTTCAAAAACAAAGTGTTTAAAAAACTATTTGACAGAAAAATAGATTAAGATAATGTAGAATGGACTATGTAATGTGTTACATATTGATAAATTAAGTAACTGGTCATTATCACCAGACATTGTTGGGTTAATCAAATCTCGCCGGGGATAAAGATAGGGTATAATGAGGTGGATTGGATAGAATTATCTCAAGATAGAGATAGGGTTTAATGAGGTGGATTGGATAGAACTATCTCAAGATAGGGGTAGAGTGTAATGAGATGGACTGGAGAGAACAAGCTCAAGATAGGGGTAGAGTGTAATGAGGTGGACTGGAGAGAACTAGCTCAAGATAGGGGTAGAGTGTAATGAGATGGTACTGGAGAGAACAAGCTCAAGATAGGGGTAGAGTGTAATGAGATGGACTGGAGAGAACTAGCTCAAGATAGGGGTAGAGTGTAATGGGGTGAACTTAATAGAACTAACTCAAGATAGGGCTAGGGTGTAATGAGATGGACTGGAGAGAACAAGCTCAAGATAGGGGTAGAGTGTAATGGGGTGAACTTAATAGAACTAACTCAAGATAGGGCTAGGGTGTAATGAGGTGGACTGGAGAGAACTAGCTCAAGATAGGGGTAGAGTGTAATGAGGTTGGACTGGAGAGAACTAGCTCAAGATAGGGGTAGGGTGTAATGAGGTGGACTGGAGAGAACTAGCTCAAGATAGGGCTAGGGTGTAGTGAGATGGACTGGAGAGAACTAGCTCAAGATAGGGGTAGAGTGTAATGAGGTGGACTGGAGAGAACAAGCTCAAGATAGAGATAAGGTGTAATGAGATGGACTGGAGAGAACTAGCTCAAGATAGGGGTAGAGTGTAATGAGGTAGACTTGATTTACAATCTGACCGGAATCACTAGGCTCTCAGTGTAGTTTTCTGGTGATGGCCACGTCGGGAATTGAATCCAAGCCAGATGTATTTAAGAGGTTTTCCCTCGATTGATTCTTACCCTCCCTCCACGAAAATGGAGGTACACTTCCTATAATCTACTCTTATCATTAGCATACTATTTTTACACCACGTCTCAATACATCCCGATTTTATGCATTTTATTTACTATTACCCATCTCAGTAGTCAGATAACGCGCTAGTTTAGTGTTGAGCTAAACTGTATAGGACGGAGAGATCAATGTTCGAATCTCACCCAGGTGAACTGGGGATGGTTTTCCCTGAATGGTTTTTCACTCTTCCTCCACTCTTCCTCTATATTCAACTTACCCAATTCCTAACCCGTTAGCGTAATTAGTACTTAAAGGTATAACTCAATGGGTATTAAGACGCGTTGCTAAGTATTATTATTATTTACTATGAAGAGTTAGGTGTGACGCAAATAGAATATAGAAATAATGTACCCAAATTTAAGGGGATGGGATACTGTTAAGCTATTAAGGTGCGGGCGAAGGGAGCGCAAGTATTTTTACAGTTTTTAAAGAATTGGAAATGTTGGCCAAAATAAACAAATGTTTCTCAAGTAGCAACATAGAGTTTAGTTTTTTGCAAATGATAATATCAACAGATCTTGGATATCTGTCAAGGGTGAACTAAAATTTTGTCAAAACTTTTTAAATAAAGAGAAAAAGTTTTGACAAACTTTCAGGACATCCTTGACCGATATTCAAGATCTGTTGATACTAGCATCCGCAGAAAACTAAACTCTATGTTGCTACTTGAGAAACATTTGTTTATTTTGGCCAAAAAAATATAATGATATAAAAACTGTAAAATTACTCACACTCCCTTCGGCCGCACTTTAAGAAAAGACACTCTTAGAACTATTGACAGGGATTATAATCCCGACTTCCTAATCCTCAACAAACTAAACCAGAAGATCCTTATGTTTTGTCAGTAATACCATCAACAAGGTGAACCGTATATTATTATTTTTAGGTACCTTAGTGCTATAAACAAATAAAACAGGAAAATCTTGGAAAGGACAGGGAGTTTGATGTGCCAGCGAGAAGTCAAGGCAATTTTAAAAATCAAATGGAATTTTAAGATATTAAAAAAAAATTCAATACAATGTAGAAGAGCATAACTCAGTGATAGCTATTATTATTTTTAACAATTCATATGATTTTATCAGGAGCACTGATTTATTTTTATTTTATAATTATATATGTGTCAAGATTTTAATAGAAAATAGGTGAAAATAAGTATTTAATTTTTTTTCTTGATAACCTTGAAGTGCCAGGGAATTTAAAAACAAGAAACGTAACTTTTTTACACAAATTTTGAATTGTCCTGAGGTCCTAAAGACTCGATCTTTAGCCAAATAATCCATTTAATATATATATATATATATATATATATATATTCGCACAGGCATGCATCCTTTATTTATGGTCTTATTTATAAACTAGCTCAATAAATCACTTTTATTTAAGTATAACACAAAAAAAGGAGGCATTGACTAGTGAAAAGTAGAAAACAGAAATGTTCCCGTTTCCTAAAATATCCTGAGCAACATCAAAAGCTTTCCCGTGTTGGTTGACATGCATCGCGTCTTTTCCATTCATTATTCACGCCCCTGTGCACGGCAACAGCTTTCTGATGTTTCCCACGAGTTCTAAAGTCCGCTCATAGAATGCTCTCGCAGAATTTGCAATCAATTGTGCAGAAGCCTTAAATAAAAATAAGAATGCTCCTCGCAATTTCCAACTAAAGTACTAGCTCTGTCTCAGATATTTTGGAAAACTCATTATAATCAATCCGTTCCTACACACATTTTTATGTACGGTATAATTTTCGTAAGAAGTGCCCTATATATTATTATTATTAGCACTGCGTCTTACTACCCGTTCGGGTTGTACACACTCAGGCTAATGTGTAATGGTAGGGTGATTGTGAGATGAAATGAAGGATCCTACAGTTTAACGTGGAATCGGAACCACGGTGGAGGCCTGGCATTCCCCACATTCACAAGATGTCTTGTCAGAGGTGAAGGAAGGATTTGGTAATCAGATAATTCTGTGCCGGGACCGGGGATTGAACCCCGGCCGCCAACACAGAAGTCTGGCACCTTACCCCTAGACCGCCAGGCCACCTTGCCCTATATAACATAGAAAAGTTACTATGCATATATTTTTCTTAGCACCACGTCTTACTACCCATTCGGGCTATTCGTTACTAGAACGTCTTTTTCACTTATATATGACGTCATGTGAGCTTCAATTGTCACTTAAACATAATCAATACGTATATAATAATTGTGTAACTTGATGTACATTTTTGACACACAAATGTGTTTATTTGATAAAAGTTGCTCCCTATAAAAAAAATCGATAAGTAATAACGTTCCAAAACGTTTATGTGCAATACAAGCGTGAATACAGGATTCAATTTATCGTTTGTCGGGGTGAATGAGGGTTGTCGTCAAAAATATTTTTGTTTTTTTTCCAAAGTTGCTTCAAATGTCCATTTGTAAGAAAACCATTATCTTCAACGAGTTTTAAAAAGTGTAACGAAAAAGGAAAAATAAGCTATTTTAAATTGTATTTGTGGATGTATATATTTTATATACGAACATGTTTACATATACTACATTTGTTCCCAATTTCCAAACGAATAGCCTATGATAAACCGTCTGAATACTAGACGCTCAGCACTCGCGTTTATAATATATTTACTAATCTGATAGAAAGAGAAGCTTCTGTAGATTTAGTAAATATCTTTTTCTACTCTACCAGGAACTACACTAAAGTTCCCCTAAATTTGTTGTCAACCAGTCAAACTGTTTAGCTACCATGACCGGTATATTCTTATCTTGAAGCTAGATCCTTTGTTGGTATTCATGAAATTAATCGTCTATGTATATCCTACATAAAATAGTTCAAGACAACTTACATTTGTCTATTTTTTAGAATAATTTTAAAAAACCTAGTTAGGTTTTATTTGGTTTCCTAAAGGTTTAGGCTAATTAAGTTGATTTTAGCAAACTTTAAGAACTTTGCGTTAGAAGTTAAAGCGTGTTGTGTCCGGAATAACTTAACATATCCAGTAAACTTGCCGCATACAAGGTTGAATCAAGCTGAGCTTAACATAAAACTGAATGTTTTTCTATTTAGTAGTTTGTAAAGTGTGTGTAAGTCCCCCAAAAAATGAATATTTGGCTCATGTTTGTCTTTAAGAAATGCCAACACAAATCTAATAGAATTCTTTCAGCACCACGTCTTACTACCTGTTCATGTTATACGCATACATCCTAAAGTTACAATTGGCTTTGCCTAGATGTAGAGCTAAATAAAAATTGGTCAAATCTTAGCTTATTTATTTTAAAATATAAACTTGTATGCCAATATTTGTTTGAAAATATTTGATAAGAGTTTAATCCAAATTCAACCAAGAAACAAAATAAAGGCCTACTCAGACTTGACTGCCGCTAACGGGTAGATCGGACATAAAATCACGTTTGAGAATAACGAAGGAGTTTTTTTTCCCTTAAATAGTTTATAACCTTCCCTTAAAGAAAATGTGGGTACAACCCCGATGTACTACACCTTTATTATTCCTAGTCTACTATTTTAAATATGCGGATAGGCTTAACTGATAGTTAAATAATAGAATAGGCCTACTATTTCAATTAGGATATAATTAACATCAGCTTATTTTAACACACTACATATTAATCGTGTTAAGGGTAAACTGATTGACCTTGGCGGTTTTGGGGTAAAGTACTCCTCTAAGGACCCGATGTTCGTGGGTTAAGACCCAGATGAGACCAGCGGATTTTTCTTGAGCAATAAAAATCTGTAACACAACTATTACCGAAGGGGAAGTAAAGCCATTAGTCCCATATATATTGTAATATATAAAATAACTACCGGAATGGTGTGAAAATTACTTTCACACTCACTCATAGAAACTCAGTGAGCAAGACAACGGGGAACTATCACACGTCCTGAACTCCCATAGTACCTGGGACCCCTAACAGATGGTGCGGACAACACGAACCAAACAAAAGTTGAGTGCATGCGCAGTTCTGAATGAATGGAAATCACATCAATCCAACCCTTCGAAAGGAGAACATGGCTAAACTCGGGATATTAATTTCCCGTTCTCAATACTGTTCATTACCTACAGCATTACCTGAGCAGTGATTTGTTTGTTCATTGAGGAAATATTGTTCCACGCAAATATTTTTTGAAATGGGCACTTTAAGGTTTGCAAAAAACCTAGATGAAAAGCTTACGCACACATTTAAAAATACAGAGAACTTGAAAACTGTGTGTAACAAATTTTCATTTTCTTTTGACAATGGAATAATTGAAATATCGCAAAAATGCGATATAAAACTACTTACACAAATTGAAGACATAATAGCCAACACTTCATTGTTCGTACCTATCTATCTCTTCATTAAAACAAAGCAAATCACCAGGCTATGATAACATTACAATGATGGAAATACGAAAAATAGTACAAAATTTAATTCCGGCACTAATAGACATAATAAGTACCTCAACAGAAACTGGCACATTTCCCAACCAAATGAATGTCTCTCTTATGAGGCCCTTTTACAAAGGTGGGGGCCATTTAGACTACGGTAATTACAGACCTATAGCAATTCTACCAGCTTTTGAAAAGATATTAGAAATAAACATGGCTAAATAATTGACAGACTATTTAAATAAATTCAATATAATAAACCCAAGCAATATGGATTTCAAAAACACAAACGCGCTAAAAACCTTCTAGAACATTTTTCTAGTAAAATTAACAAAGCCCTTAGCAAAAATAAGCATAATTTGGCCCTATTTTTATTGATTTCAAAAAAATGTTTTAAACGCTTGACATTGCTATATTATTGAGCTCATTAAAAATGATTGGAATTTGTGGACCGTACTTTAGATGGTTTAGGGACTATCTAACTAACAAGCTTTTCTATGTACAAATTATCACTCAAAAAAGTGAAATCAAAGTGACAAATATGGGAGTTTCACAAGGCTCTATACTAGGACCTATTCTATATCTAATCTACGTCAATAGACAATTAAAGCATGGACACATCTACCTATACACAGACGACACCGCAGTACTGAATATTCACGAAAGGGGAAACCTCCAAATAGTAGAATAAAACCTGCAACAAGACTACAACGAGATACAAATATGGACTCATGATCATCGTATAATAATAAATGCAAAGAAAACTAAAGTCATACATATCTGTTCTCCTAAAATGCAACATACAAGAGTCAATATTACTCATACAGTTATAATTGTTTGCACAACTGGACACAGACATGTTGTGACTGTATCGGAAAACTGGACGCAACAGACAATCATACTTACCTTGGACTTATAATTGACAAACATCATAAATGGGACGGCATGTACAAAAACTTGAGAACAAACTATAAGTAGTGACATATATTTTTTACCAACTTAGAATGTACTTGGATATCAAAACTTTAGTAATAATATATAACTCATTAGTTCAATTAATAATATCTTACGGCATATCCATCTGGGAAAGAACTACACAATGTTACACAATCAAAATTTCACGTTTACAAGAAAAGATCTTGAAAATTATATTTAGTACCAAAAATGCTAACAAACAGACATACATTAAACATAAAATTCTACTTCTTAACAAATTATATGAGTACAGCCTCTTTATAGGATATTACCATTCCGATAAATGCAAGCAAATAAAAACCCATTCCATTAACACCCGCTCAATTTCTAACAAATAAGTGTATACAGTCGGCAAATACTCTAATTAGTATGGTAAACAGGAACTGAGATGTACCATTCTCAAATTGTTTAATTTGCTACAACCAAAAATTCGAGAAATCTCTGAAATAAATATAGCAAAAAATAAAATTAAATACCTGATACTTCAGGGCATGCTTCAAACAACTATGTAAATATTGTTTAGATGAAATGTTATGATATGTGTAAAGCTTTTTTTAATTGATTTTTATGACTGATTGATTCTTATTTTTATTATTTATTATTATTATTAGTTATTTTAGTTACACTAAATTTAAGTCTCGTGGTCTAATAAATTTACCTTAATAATGGTTCACAAAAAGCATAAATATCAAGTTTAACGCCCTATAACTCGTGAACTGTAATGATTTTAAATATTTGAATCACTATTTATATTTATAGCTTATAGTTACACATTTGTTAAAATTATGCAATAAAATAAATTTCATTCATTATTTCATGCATTCACAAATCATAACAGTTTCTAGTTAAAAAAATTCACAAAAACAATACTATTTAGAGGCCCATTTTATCGTACACAATTAATAAAATATTTGGTGACTTATATTTATGAAATGCGTCCTACTACCCAGCCAGGCTATCTGCATATTTACCAAATCGAGGTAGGGGTGGGTAAGACAGAATTTAATGTAAATGTTTCCGTATTTGATTGGAGTGAAAGTGAGGGATCTGATTATGAAAAAACACCTTCAGTAAATCCGACCGGGATTAAAATCCCAATCTTGTCACCCGCAATCTACTCTATTACGAGACGAATAGATCACATATATTGTTAGCTATTTGTTATTAAAAATATAATAATTATTATTTATTATTCATAAGTATTTGGAATTGTTTTACATACAATAAATAATACTATTAAATTGTATGCAAACAGATACGTTTGAAGAAAATATGGAGGATCATTTTATTTTCCAATAAAATGCTAACTTTATATCTTTGTTTTAAGACCAAAACTATATATTTCAACTTAACCTAAAAAGTTTTTTTTCTATCATGTTTCTCTATCCAATAACCTACTGATATTCGCGAGAACAGAAGAAATATACTAACATTAAAAAAAAAATCTGGAAATCATTTAGGAATTCCACGTCACTGCACCCAGTGGGGATTCGAACACCAGCTTCCCGGCCATAAGTTAAACAGGCAACAGATGAGCTCGACATAGTCTGCGATGAGAACAGAAGAAATATACTAACATTAAAAATGATCTGGAAATCATTTAGGAATTCCACGTCAATGCACCCAGTGGGGATTCGAACACCAGCTTCCCGGCCATAAGTTAAACAGGCTAGATGAGCTCGACATAGTCTGCGTTCCCCTTGGTGCGGGTGATAACAACTATTACACTACACTAGTCTACGTTGCTAGTTTTAAAAATTAATCTTAAATACAATTTTAAAACTAAGATACCTCAAACGCACTATTTAACATCTTCAATTTCTTAGAAATATTATCTACAGTAATATTGATATGCATGGTTAACATGCATAATGTTTATTGGGGTAATGTCCTGGTGTATGACAGAAAAGGCTGTAGTAGCCTGATTTTGATTTGAAGGACAGTTTAGAAAATCCAAACCAATTGGTTTGCGATCAACAATGAATATATATTACGAAATTATTTGTGTTATTTTATAGGTATTGATAATATCTAGCAAAAGTGACAGCAGCAGATAACCTGACTTGATGTATGAATACATTAATATTGTTTTAGTAGTTTTTGTAACTACCAAATACTGTTCTTCCTACACACGTAAGGACTGGTTTTTAACAGAGATCTTCATAAATTACTTAATTTTAAAATAGGAAAAAATAGTATTTCGAATTGAGCATTGCTAGCACACAGAACATCATCCCCCTTGAGTTGTTGTTTTTATAATTTTTTATTTTACAAGTACTATTTGCCAACAGTTATATACTGTACAAGTACACGTGCAAAGGCAATTAACGTTCCCTTATAAAATATAATGTATATAAATTCCTATAAAAATATAAGATAGAAGCTATATTTAATTTTTTGGTTATATTTCTCAACTATGTTTCTTGATATTACCTATTATTTTCTATAGAGTTGTGTTGTTTTATTTTAAACGTTACGTATTATTAGAACATTTGTACCGAAGTATTAGTTTGAAATGTTGAGCAAATAACTTCCTAAAATTATTTATAATCAATAATGAATTTTTTTTAAATATTTAAAATTAAAAAAGTATTTATGTTTCTGTAAGAACAGAATATTTTTTTTTCATTAATATTTGTTCCTTAAAATTTACAATGAAACAATTGTTCTCGTAAGTATTTTTTGACTTGATCTAACTCAATGAATTATCAATGAAAAGTAAGTTTTAATAACGAGTGTTCAAAAGGCAATGCAACCCATGAGGAATTGTATGTTTCATAAACAATGGAGTTTTGGGCAGTATGGACAGTTAAACTGTCTTGTTAAAAAAAACATGTCTTCTGGAGTTCTTTACCTGACATTGGGGCCACAAATTGCTCTACTAACGTTATGTAAAACTTATTGTTGGCCGTATTGTGCTACATTTCCTCATGGGTTGCATTACCTTCTGAACATTCTTTTATAACTTGTATTTCAACCTTTTTTCCTCCATATCTTACTAAAGATTTTCCACAAAGATATCATTGTAACTATAGATATACACTTATTTAAAAAAAACTTAAGTGTTAAATGTGCACTTTCTGAACCGATTGATTATATCCGCACACGAATTATAGATTAACTTAAATCTAGAACCGACACATTATTCAGACCCTAGCGTTTAATCCATCTATGTGGAAGGTTAAACCCACATTTCACCATTGGTACAAATTTCTGCCATGTTGGGAGCTGAACCCAGGATTCTTAGGATCGAAGACATACACGCTACTAAGTGAGCTAATGTGTCCAATTAAAGATTTACAACGTATCCGAAACCTATATTTATGATTTTGATTCCAAATGAAATATATACTAACACTAATAGAGCTACCAATCAAAGAACTGTACACAGATAAAAGCTAAAGCTGTATTTTATTAAAGCACCCTTTTTGATTCGTAAAGCGTTTAGGCGATAATTTAAAAGATGCCACGATAAATATAATTTTCAGACATCTTGTACAATAGAACCTAGGTAGAATTAAACTTTTGTATATACAAAAAGAGTGGGCAGGTAAATAAATAACATTTTACTATTATTATTATTTTCTTTAAATAATGCTCATATTTATTTGGTAATGAGTAATAAATGAAAAGGTTATATATCTCCTGGGTTATAATATTTTACTCCCTTCTCCTTATGTTATATAAGCTTTAGTATTCTATGACGATGACATGTTTGGGTGCAGTTACATCATCTTTAGGTTTTATTTGTAATACAGATGATTTATTTAATCCATACTATCGGAAGTTTGTGAATTTTTGAAGTGCTATATGGGAGAATCTTTCCGATAGTATAGATTAAATAAATCATCTTTATTACAAATAAGACCTGAAGATGGTGTAACCTCACCGAAATATCCCGTAGTCATAGAAGACTAAAGCTTATATAAAATAAGAAGGTGATACATAACCAAGAAAATATAACATTATTATTATTGGTGTAGATTTATAGGGATTGATAATCTACTAAACAAAAAACAACCTGTATATCACATGAATTGATTTATGAATACGTTAAAAATAGATCTAGTTGTTTTTCTAGATATCAGATATGGCTCTTCATTCTTCCCTTTCTCATTAATAACGTTATAAATACCCCGGTACAACAACTGACCAAAAAATAAACACCTTCAACACTAATATAAGATAATATGTTGAACTAAAACAACGAACGGGGCTAAGGGAGTTTATAGTTTGAGCTATGAATCATGGGCATCAAAACCGGACATTAAATCAAAAGCTCTTTGTATTCTATCAGCGATTCTAGTTTGCGTCTGTGTGAGTGTGATATGGAACTTCCGTTTGAAAGTGCCGACGTCCCTTCAGCCCCTGTAAATCTCACCACCGCTTCTATTGTGTTGTTTTGCTCTTTCTATGTTCGGCGGCAATGGCCCCATCAACAGAAGACCTTAACGATGGGCTTTTACACCCAGTTCATTAAGAGTTGGTGCAACATCCGGGCCGTGGGAGAGGAGAGAGGGGTTCTGTATATCCCTTGATGGGACATTAGGTTGGGTGTAAGGGATATGCGGGGGTTTAGCTTGGTAATAACGAAAACCGGGTTTTGGTGCTCTGAACTGTTCAGATATCATTATAAGTAATAAATAATAATATTTTTCAAAAATAATAATAATAAATACAACTATAAGTTTAAAAGTTACAAACTATGTGTTCTACATAAAATAGCTTGATTAAATTTTAGGGTATCATATATAAATTAAATAATATTACTCAAACGATTAGTGACCTGGCGGTCTAGGGGCAAGATGTTGGACTTATGTTCTTGGCGTCCAGGGTTCAATCCTCAGTCCAAGCACAAATTTATCTTATTAAGAATCCCTTCATTCACCTCTGACAAGACGTGCATTAATCACAACTTGTGAATGTGTGGAATACCAGGCCTCCACCGTGGTTCGGATTCCAGGTTAAACTGTAGGTCCTCCATTTCATCTCGCAATCACCCTACCATTACACACTAGCGTGAGTGCGTATAATCTGAACGGGTAGTAAGACGCGGTGCTAATAATAATAATAATTATAATTATAATAATAATAATAATAATAATAGAGTATTTAAAAAAATAGGTTGTAATAGAGTACTGTAATTGTAACTTATTTAAAGGATTATTAGTTGATTTAATAATATGTTTTAAGATACCGCTGAGTTATCTATGAGTCTTCCCGTGCCCAGGATCATTCTTCACTGATATTTTAAGGCAGAGTCTGTGATGAACTTAAGGAAATCGTTCGCAATATATTAGCGATCAATAATAAAGATCACGATCAATCAAATAACGCAGCCACCCTCATATTTGGAGGGCTTTATGTTGACAATTGTAAATATGTGAGTATTTTGAAAAATTAATAAAATACTTAGATGCAGCTATAGCCATAATTAGCAACTATAATACCTTGTATATTTAATCGACGATCATTGATTAGTTATATAGTATTCTTTTAAACTATAACAAGCTACTAGCTAAAGAATTTTCCTACTTGAAGGGAAACCTCCTCACTCTGTGGTATTCTTTACGTGAATTATAGTTCTTAAATTTTAGATCACTAAAGTAATCCTCAATGTCTTTGAATTGTCTTTTGTGATCACGGTTAAAATTAATATTTTATTCATGCTTCACTGAAAATGAGATAATTTTACATTTCAAAGTAGTTTTTAAAGATAGAACTTAAAAAGTAAGATTTTTGACCCTCAAGATACATGTTGATCACTTTTCCCTCCATTTTGGCGTGAACATTATTTTCAAATATCAAACCCTCTAAATAAGGTTTGATCTCAGACAAATTCTTATTAGTCATTTATCCTTTATTCTCATTATAAATAATTAATTTAGGACAATTAAAGAATCGAAAACTCTAACTGTAAATCTATAGCTTTGACAAAAATATTTTTGCTCGTAACTGAACTCTGGACATTTAGACAAAAGTCCCACATGCTGCCGACTTATTTAAGGAATATAATTAAAATAGTAAATGCTCCCTTGATTCAAAATAGTTTTTTAGTCCCCGTTAATGATCCCTAAGCTCATTTGCTAGCGTGTTTGCTTATTGAATCAAAGGATAAAAATTTGATTCTCTGAAGGTCTAAAACAGATTTGCGACAAATGATGTATACTACGTCACTTTGATGTTTTAAGACTGGGGGACATTACTAGAGTGTAATTACACTGCATTGTATTAACAAAGTCGCGATTTGTATCCCTTAGCGGCATGGACCGGAGGGATTCAGGAATAGAATTGTATTAATGCTTAGTGGGACAGCTAATGGTATACTGAGAATGTTCCCGGGATAAACGTCTACATTTTTGGAGGTGGAAGTAGATAAAAAAAACTAACTCAATATGTATAGTAGTATGCTTTTGCTACTTCTGAGACACAAAGAAAAAAGTTAATTGGCAGACAAAGGGGCCCTTAATTGGGTG